>OY979695.1:92281960-92558261 GCA_963855945.1 Thereva nobilitata
ATATATATATATATATATATATATATATATATATATATATATATATATATATATATATATATTATATATATATATATATATATATATATATATATATATATATATATATATATATATATATATATATATATATATATATATATATATATATATATATATATATATATATATATATATATATATATATATATATATATATATATATATATATATATATATATATATATATATATATATATATATATATATATATATATATATATATATATATATATATATATATATATATATATATATATATATATATATATATATATATATATATATATATATATATATATATATATATATATATATATATATATATATATATATATAATATATATATATATATATATATATATATATATATATATATATATATATATATATATATATATATATATATATATATATATATATATATATATATATATATATATATATATATATATATATATATATATATATATATATATATATATATATATATATATATATATATATATATATATATATATATATATATATATATATATATATATATATATATATATATATAATATATATATATATATATATATATATATATATATATATATATATATATATATATATATATATATATAATATATATATATATATATATATATATATATATATATATATATATATATATATATATATATATATATATATATATATATATATATATATATATATATATATATATATATATATATATATATATATATATATATATATATATATATATATATATATATATATATATATATATATATATATATATATATATATATATATATATATATATATATATATATATATATATATATATATATATATATATATATATATATATATATATATATATATATATATATATATATATATATATATATATATATATATATATATATATATATATATATATATATATATATATATATATATATATATATATATATATATATATATATATATATATATATATATATATATATATATATATATATATATATATATATATATATATATATATATATATATATATATATATATATATATATATATATATATATATATATATATATATATATATATATATATATATATATATATATATATATATATATATATATATATATATATATATATATACATATATATATATATATGTATATATATATAAACAAAATTTATTGATCCTTATCCTATTGTAATATTAAGATTGATTTGGAAATATAGACTGGCCGGCCATAGAAGTTTTCACTTCCAACGTGTGGTCCTACGCACACTCGTATTTTTATATTGCTTATTTTTTTCATATTTTCAAAAAATATTTCTTCACAGATAACAATAAAAAACAAAAAGTCGCCGTTGCTCCAATTAATGTTCACAGAACGAATTTCAGCCCGAAAATCGCTGTTGCCGTCGCCGCCACCGTGGTCGTCGTTCCAATTGTGTTTACAGCATAAAATTATAATACCCGTGACAGACTGTTAGTATCGAAACCATGGTTAACGAGAAAACTTTTATATTATTTTGGATAATCATTCCGAGGATATCCATATTTTACTTCGATCTACTTTCCCGCCAAAAACTTTTAGCTTTGACAGCTATGAATACTATCAAAGCTGTCTATCACTATACCTAGTACAAGAGAACTATGGTACTGAAACAAAGCCTTCTACATTTACAAGCCATGCACAACGAAATCTTACATCCCATTCAAAGAAAATCGGACTTCAATTTATCTGACAAAATGGACTTCAGTCAGAATGGACTTCTATAATTTATCTGTGAGAAGTGCGGTTAGAAACGTCAAAATCCGCGTTAAGCAAGCGTTTTGCAGGTTATAGCTGCATTTATTATTAGTTTAAAGTGAATTTTTGTGTTTTCATGAACATTAAAGTGCCTATGAAGTGCCCAGGATAATGATCATCGTTGGAAAAGGATTCGCCGTATATGATTTCTAGTGGAGTTCAGTTTGAGTTGAAATCGAGTTGAACTGACATTAAAACATAACCTCTTTTTGTTAATTCTTTTTCTATATTTTTAAATATTTCTGACTTTCTACACAGTTTTCCACAAAATGATGAAGGGAAATCTGTTCCTGCAATATTTCTAGCATAGTTTTAGTTTGCTGATGCTCCCAGACATTTATTTTAGCCATTAGGCCCCCATCCACGATCAAACAAACCATCAAATTTGTGGCCAACATCGAAAAAATTATAAGTGTGCTTGTATAAAATACAAGTTTTCGAAGTTGGCCGCTGTTTGAAGAAAATATTCGTCTGGTTTAATATTTCCTTCAAACAGCTTAAATGTGTGTGTGGATTTTTTATGTGTGCCATGTAAAGCATATGAAAGTTCGTTTTGTTTACAGGAATTGTCGCTCGGGATGTTTGAAGAAAGTTTCCCTCGTTGATGGCCAACAAAAGTCAAAGCATAAATGTGTGAGTTGTTTGTCGAAAATTGGTTTGATGATTTGTTTGACCGTGGATGGGGGCCTATTGTCAAAATTAAATTTCCTCTGTTATGTCACAAATGTCACTTCAACCCAATTTCAACTCAACACGCGTTTATGAGGCGAAATATCAACTCGAAGCAGGTAGGAGAGCTGAGTTGGGTTGAGTGGACCCAGTTTCAACTCGATCCCCGTTTATGACTGGGTTCAACCTGGGTTGAACCTAGGTTGAACCTAGTCATAAACGGGGTAACTGTTTACAATAAAAGAAATATTTTTGTCTTATTGCAATGTTTACGAATAAGTATAAATATTTCTTTTATTGTTTTAATTGGTAATACCAATTACTTATTTCGTGGCGGTTGCAAGAAAATAACAGCATTTCTTCCTTGAGCCCTCTTTATTACTTTGTCTTTGGTTTTATCAACAAGAGGGAGGAAGAAGTTTGTCAACATTTTTTAAAGGTAAAAAATTTAAGTTTAATTTTCATTTTTAATCGGACTAATTTGTGCATCATTGATCATAATTTAATTATTTGATGTACCCGTGTAAACTCGCTCATTTACCTTTCAAAACTGTTAACTCCTCCCTCTTGTTGATAAAACCAAAGACAAAGTAATAAAGAGGGCTCAAGGAAGAAATGCTGTTATTTTCTTTTGATGTTGCAACCGCCACGAAAGAAGTAGTTGTTATTTCTTGGCGCAGCAAATTGAAAAAAGAAATTAATTCAATAATCCAGATTTATTATTACATTAGCACTCTTGTATATTCGCGGATAGTTGAAAGCAGAAGGAAAAATTACAGAAAAAGAGCTTTTAAGTATGGCTGACGTTTTGAGTGAATTCTACAATGACGGAGTTGCCATAAGTATTAATTCATAAATACACCAACACCCCTACTCAATCTGTATATCTCTTTTTTGGACTTCCTGTGCCTCTGTGTCCGTCTGGTCTCTTGTTCATAATAATTTTTGTTATGCTGTCATCAGTGCTACGTTCAACATGTCCTGCCCATCGAATTCTGCTAAGTTTTATAGTTTTTATGATGTTTGGATCTTTATACAACTGATACAGTTCGTGATTGTGTCTTTTCCATAGCTAAGTTAAATAGTAAGCACGATAGGGCATCTCCTTGTCTTAGTCCTACCGTGGCGTTGAATGGTTCTGACAGCTCTCCTTCAATTCTTATTCTGCATATGACCTCTTTCATTGTCATTTTGGTCAAATCTACGAGGTGTTTGGGAAATCTTAAATACTCCATAGCTTTATATATAATTATTTATAATTCTTCACGTTTTATTTTATCATAGGCGTTTCTGAAGTCTATGAATAGAGAATGTATGGTTATATTAAATTCATTTGCCTTTTCTAGGACCTGCCTAAGGGTGAAAATATGGTCTGTGGTGGATCTTCCGGGGCGGAAACCGCTTTGATAGTTTCCCAGAGCTGCTTCTGCGTAAGGCTGCAGTTTAACGTATAAAATATTTGATAATACTTTGTATGCTACGTTCAAAAGCGTGATGCCTCTATAATTAGGGCAGTTTAGCTGATCTCCTTTTTTATGTATAGGGCACACAATGCCCTCGCTCCATTCCGATGGTATTCGTTTCTGGGTCCATATTAGTGTTACGATTTCATGCAGGCTTAATATTACGTTCACCACCTCCTCACCACCTAGCTCTCGGATGTCGAAATTTGTGGATATAATAAATACAATCGTCATATAGAGACACTTTATAATTCAGCTGCTTGAGCACGACGTTCAGTTTCTGGGTCCCAGTCGTCCAGATTGCTTTAGGCCATAAATAGATTTGTTTAGTTTACAGACAAGATTTTCTCCCTCTACGAACCCTTCCGGTTGTTCCATGAAAATTTCTGAGTCAAAGTCGCCATTCAAGTAAGCAGTAGAGACATCTAAGTGGTTCAGAAATAAGTCCTTTTCCACAGAAATTGCTAGGGTTAATCGGATTGAATCTGCATTAGCTACGGGTGAATATGTGTCCGTGTAATCTAGGCCTTGGATTTGACTATATCCTTTTGCGACAAGGCGTGCTTTCCGTCTCTCCACCGACCCATCGGTATTATATTTCGTCTTAAAGACCCATTTCGATTCTACTATATTCTTGTCTTTGGGTCGTTTCACTAGCTCCCATGTACCATTTCGTTCATGCGATGCAATTTCTTCCTTCATGGCCTGGTACCACTCCTCCGAGTTTTGGCCAGAAGTAATCTGCTTAATAGTTTTGGGGTCAGTTGTTATATTGTGAGTCATCTCTGCTATCTCTTTGCGTTAGCGTTTCGTCTAAATCAGCATTTAATTTCCCGCTGGTTACTTCTTCTTGAACTTGTGTATCCACACAACTGGAGCGCGTTCAAAACTATGGTAACTATGGTAAGCTTTTGTCGTTCAAAAACTCCGTGGTTAACTACAACATAACCACGAGCATAACTTTTTGGCGTTCAAAAACTCTCGTGGTTAACCATGGTGTAGTTAAATTTTAACCCTGCTCGGCAGCATGGTTAGCGATAGTTAAGAAGAAGAATCAAAACAACTCTCTGTCAGTTGTGTTATTGTTAAACACATGAACAAATTAAAGTGGGATTTGTGGGATTATTGCAAATAAATAATTAATGAAATAATTGAAGCAATTAGCGGGGACTATTTTATGTTTGTTTTTATTTTTTTCTTCTTCTTTAACCTGTAGTTAACCACGGTGCGTTCAAAAACCTCCATGGTTAAACATTAACTTTCGTGGTTAAGTGAAGTTATGCAGCATAACCACAGCTTACCTCGTGGTTTACCATAGTAAAGTTTTGAACGCGCTCCTGGTCGTTTCTGGGGTCTCGGTCTGATCTGTATTGTTGCCCTTAGCCTTACATGAACTCTCATGTCCGAATTTTGGTACTAAATAATCCCTTGGAAAACATATATTTGGTTCCGGTTGTTTACTTTTATGCCTATGATTGAAATACTCACGTTCGTGATACAGTATTGACGAGAACACTACATCACGACTATTAATTACTTTTCTTGTCTCGGGTTGCCACAGATGATATGTCTTCCTTCCATCAGAGTATCCAATCAGTACGTGAATGTGACTTTTCGGGTCAAATTTTCCTGTCCTGTGGGATTTATCCAATACGTACGATCTTGTTCCTATCTCCTTTAAATGTTCCACGTTGGGTTTTGTCCCACTCCACAACTCCTCTGGTGTTTCGTTATTGTTGACCTTCGAGGCATCTTGCCATCTCAGATAATGTTCTGTTAGCTCTCTCGGCTATACCATTCTGCTCTGGGGTATATGGGGCAGTTATGTGATGTTTGATTCCCCTTGACTGCAGATGATCTTCAAATTTCTTATTGCAGTATTCGGTTCCGCCGTCCGTTTGAATGGCTTTGATCCTCTTTCCGCTTTCCGTTTCAGCATAACTTTCTAAAATCTTGTACTTGTCTAACGCCTCGTTTTGTTGTCGCATGAAGTACGCCCAAATCTTACGAGTAAAATCATCTATAAAGGTAATAAAATAAACTTACCCAAGGACTCGCTTGACATGGGGCCGCAAACATCGCTGTGAATTAGTTCCAACTTATCTTTGGTCCGCTTCTCCAGTCCTTTTATGAAAGGTTCTTTATGTTGTTTTGCTCGTACGCAAGATTCACAGTCGAAAGTGCCCGCGTCAAACTTTTCTGGTAATCCTATTAGCATCCGCTTACTTTGTAACTCCTTCAGCGATCTTCCATTCAGATGACCTAAAATTCTATGCCAAAATAATATTGAGTTTTGAATATGATTTTGCGACGCCTTGAAAATCTTTTCCTGCTCAATGATAAGCAGACCATTTCGTTTTTGCGCTTTAATAAGCAGGGTCCCGTTTTTATTATAAATTTCCGCTCCGTATTTCGTAAATACTACTTTGCAACCACTATCCGTTGCTTTTGTGACGATACGAGATTCTCCGTTAATCCAGGGACAAATAATGTGTTGTACAGGTTAACCTTTTGCACTTTATTTCCAGAACTTGATTTTAGTACTACAGTTCCAACTCCGCAGATTTGCAACTTTCGGCCATCCGCCAAGTTCACATGTCCTCCTGCATGATTTTGCTGCATATTCGCAAACATTGACTTTACTGCACACATATGGGATGTGGCGCCACTATCCACGCACCACTTATCACAAGCTGTCTCTTCAACCTTTAGTGCTGACGGTTCCGTTACTTCCTGTACCACGAATCCGTTTTCCCCATCACTACACTCACTATCCGCTTTTGCTTCATTCACTTGATGTTTGAAATTTGAGGTTACGTTGCAATCACGAGCCATGTGGCTTTTCCTACCGCATTTCCTGCAATTGTGTGGGAAATAATTACCTCGAGATTTTTGGAATTTCTGGTGTGTTGTCAAACGATTGCGTTGACTCCATTTCCCTTACTTCCACTTTGCTTCCAATGCACTGGCACCATTTTCACAATTGAGTCTGTCGCCGACTTCCAGCAATCGTGAATACACGATGGTTAGATTGGGATATTTACTTTGAGCGTCGAACGCAGCACGAACTTCCTTGTAGGTGTCTGGTAGGCTGTCCAGAAGTAAAATAACCAATAGGTCATCGTCGATTGTAGCTTCCAGCTCGTTTAGACGATTTACACAAGATTTAAACTCGGTTACATATTCCGCCATTGTTTGGTTCTCTGTCATCCTCATATTAATGAGCTTCCGAAATTCTTCAATCTTTTTCTTGGTCCTTTTTTGTCAAAAGATGTCTCCAGATATTTCCAAATCTCATTTGAGGTTGGCAGGTGCCTGACCAAAGCAATTACACTTGGTTCCATCGCTAAAATTAATTCCGCGCGCATGTCCTTGTCGTTCCATGCTGCTTGATCAGTTTCTGTTTGTTCCGGCCGTGGTAATATTCCCTTGGCGTAATCCAGCCCACGTAATTTGTGCAAAATTGTCTCCATTTGTGTTCGCCAGATAGGATAATTTTCTCCGTTCAATAGTGCAATCCGGCCATACATATTATTTGTGATCATGGTGTACGGCGCTTTTCCACCAACTCAAATAAAAAATTTCTAGGTTAGAACTGGCTGCTCTACGAAACAAACAGATTAATATAAATTTAATATTTTAATATTTGCCGATTTTGCTTGTGGGATGTCCAGTTCTGGGCCCATAACCTCTTGGCGCAGCGAATTGAAAAAAGAAATTAATTCAATAATCCAGATTTATTATTACATTAGCACTCTTGTACATTCGCGGATAGTTGAAAGCAGAAGAAGGAAAAATTACAGAAAAAGATCTTTTAAGTATGGCTGACGTTTTGAGTGAATTCGACAATGCCATAAGTATGTAACATTAATTCGTAAATACACCAACATTATTACCAATTAAAACAATAAAAGAAATATTTATACTTATTCGTAAAAATTACAATAAGGCAAAAATAAATTTCTTTTATTGTAAATAGGTACATTTATTTTTATTGTCAAGGGCGATTGCAACATTAGCAGCGGTGTTTTTTTGTTTGTATACATTGGTAGAACTGTAAAGGCCGTATCAGGGCCGATTCACAATGAACGCTTCAAGCCTCAAGCATCAAACTCCAAATTTTTTCTAGTTTCAATTTCATTTGAAGCTTTTCTGCCAGCTTTTCGGCTGGCTTGTAAATAAAATAAAATTTTCCAGACAAAACTCGACGACATTTTCCCCCGTTTAGTGAAGCACAGATCAACAAAAGGTAATGACAGCAGCCAGCTGAAAATTTAAAATTTTTTAAAGCTCGAGCTGACCAAAAATCGGCATTTCGGCTGACCGAAAATCTGAAGCTGCTATTGTGACCAGATACATGGTTTTCCATATGCCAAAAGCTCAAGCTGGCAGAAAAGCCTCAATTGTGTTTCTCGCCTGAAGCTTGCAGCTTGAAGTTGTGAATGTGAATCATTGTACAAAAATCCTATACTACCAAATTTTTGCAGTTTGAGGCATTACAAATAGGGCCTCAGAACATAAAAATATGCAGCGTGCAGCTGTAGCACCTGAGCCACATGCTGCAGTCGGTATCAGATCCTAGTTGTTTCAACTGTGCAGCGCACTTTCTATTTGAGAGCTAAACCTCAAATTAAAGTTTATTTGATCGCGCTAGCTCTATCAATTATTCCTCCATGTCCTTTTAAATAATTTAAAAAAAATTCCCGTGTCTCCTTGTTTAAAATCACTTGCCGCATTACGAAGTGTCAAAAGTGCTGCATATATATGCAGCAAAATTAGGATTTGAGATGAAAATGCAGCACGCTGGTCTGGTGCTGCTTTGCTTGTCACTTTACCAGCCTCAGCCAATAGAAACACTTGTGATTGCAGCGCTGCATAGGTTCTGATACGGCCTTAAGCGTCAACCACAAAATAGAATTAGGTTCTAATTTTTGTGGTCGTGGTTATGGTCGCTTAGCCGGTAGTTTCATTTTGTTCGTTCCTTTGTAGATACATGGTGTCTATCATTTGACAACGAAAAGCTTTCATAGCCCACGGCTTATGGATTGTGTTCCTGCTATAATGCTGTAAACATAAGCGAATGAGGGATGATTATAACCTGTGTGAAAGGAAACAAAGTGTGGATTAGGTTGTTAAAGAGTATAGGCAAGTTCTGTTAATGAGTTTGGTTGTTAGTGTCGTGTACGGGGAGTACACATAGTTTGGTAATAGCTCGTTTTAAGTGCCCAGACTTGTGGCGAATAGTCGCCACACGGATGTGACCGTCAATGCCTGGATGTAGCTGGGTGATCCGACCGAGGAGCCATTTGGATGGAGGCAAGCTGTCCTCTTTGATGATAACCAGATCGTTGACTCTGACAGGTTCTTGAGGTCGATGCCACTTGTTGCGCGCCTGCAGGGTGTGGATGTACTCATGCCTCCAACAATGCCACAGTTGTTCGTGCAGGTGTTGGGTTAGCTGCCAGCGAGTGAGCCTATTCAAAGGAGTGTCCAAAGTGCTCGGAGTTGGCACTGCTAAAAGTGGTTCGCCGACTAAGAAATGGCCTGGTGTCAGCGTAGTTAGGCCCTCAGGATCATCGCTGTTGGAATTCAAGGGCCTGGAATTGAGGCACGCTTCAACTTGCGCCAGCAGTGTTAGCATCTCTTCTAGAGTTAAGGTGTGAGAGCCCACGATGCCACGGAAATGGTGTTTGAATGCTTTCACGCCGGCTTCCCAGAGTCCGCTGAAGTGCGGCGATGCGGGGGGGGGGATAAACTGCCACTCTGTGCCTTCCTTTATGAGATGTTGTGGGAGTTCCGATAGGCTAGAGGTAAGTTGACGAAGGTGGTGTGATAATTGCTTGTCTGCAGCTACGAAAGCTCGTGCGTTATCGCTATATAGTTTGGCGCATCGTCCCAGACGGCTGACAAAACGGCGAAATGCTGCGATGAAGGCTGCGCTGGTTAGAGTGTTACCTTTGTCTTTGTGGTTTTGTGTCCTCGACCCTTTAACAACTTGGTGATAAACGGACCAGCTTAAGCAATGCCACTATGTAAGAAGGGCTTCGTCGATCGCAAGCGGTCTGCTGGAAGATCTCCCATCAGCTGAGTTCTTGGAGCTGCCGTGTATCGACAACAAACCACACAGGTTCTTACTACCTGACGTACCATGTTGCGCCCTGGGAGGATCTAGTACTTGCTGCGAATGTGGTGGAGAGTTGCCTGTACTCCTCCGTGAAGTGTATGTAGGTGAGACTGCCGTATAATCAGTGTTGTGAGGAGGTCTTCCTTGGGAAGAATGACTGGAAACTTTTCGTAGTAAGCGATGCGGGCATGTCATAACTGTCCAACGACTCGTAAGACGTCGTTAGCATCAAGGAGCGGATTCACGCTTCGTAGTTTGCTGTTTATTGGAAGTAATTTCTTGGCTTTGCGACTAGTTATTTCTTGCGGAAATGCTGAATATTGGGCTATTTTGAGCTATAGAGTGAGGGCCTTGTCACGTTCCTCAAGCGTGAGCACGCCAGTTTGCTTGGCCGATTTTGTCCTGCAATTATGGATGAATCGAACAATGTACCCTGTCACTGTAATGAGCTTCTTTAATGTTGAGAATGTCTTGAGTAGGTTGAGAGCGAAGTCAGCAGATACCGCCATGAACGTGTGGGTACCTATGTGGCTCCGGTTCCTTTCGAGCTCATGTGATTGTGAGATGTCCTTGCGACGGTCATAACGAGGCGGCCATGATGCTGAACTTTGGCTTAGCCATGGTGGGCCAGACCATCATAAAAGGTAATCCTTAAGGGTTGCCACAGCCATTCCCCTGGTGATGCAGTCTGAAGGGTTGTCTGCTGACTGGACGTGATGCCACGTAGCGTTGGGTACCTTCTCGTGTATAAGAGCGACACGATTGGCCACAAATACCTTCCATTTTGATGGGTGTTCGCGCAACCACTCTAGGACGAAGTTTAAAGTTGTCTTGACGTAATGCATCAATCCAGCAAGTAGGGCTGCCCCATACAGCTCTAGTCTGGGTAACAAAATGGTTTTGAGAGGGCTGACGCGAATTTTTGCTGTAAGTAGAGTGACCTGAAAGGTGTCCAAATCGTGGATGACTCGCAGGTATACTGCTGCGTCGTAGGCGGCGAGTGAAGCATCGCTGAAGCCGTGGAGTTCGATCCCAAGCGGTTTGGTGGTGGTCCCAACCCAACGGTTAATTCGAAGATGCGGCAGACACTTTAAGTCCTGTTTATATTTCATTCATTGCTGATGAAGATCTGACGGCAATGGATCATCCTAGTCCAATGTGGCCAGCCAGAGTTGTTGCAAAAAGATTTTCACGGTGATTCTGATTGGAGAAAGCCATCCAAGGGGGTCGTATAGCCTGCTAATGTCTGCTAACACCGAACGTTTGGTGGATGTGGTTGAGTCTTCTAGACTTATGCTAAAGCTGAATTCATACGATGTTGGGTTCCACGTGATGCCCAGTGTTTTAACTGAGACATCTTTGACGACCTTAAGAGAAAGGGTGTCAGCTCGATATGCCTCCGAAATACCTGCTAGCAGATTCGTTGAGTTGGCTAGCCATTTGCGCAATTTTAAGCCGCCTTTCTTCAGTAGTGAGCAGAGGTCGTCGCGAAGTCCTATCACAGTCTCCTCATCGTAGGCGCCAAAAAGAGCGTCGTCGACATAGATATTATCAGTGATTATCTTGGACGCCGCTGGATGTTCTGTAGTGTAGTCGTGTGCAAGTTGTTGGAGAGTTTTGCAGGCTAGGTAGGGCGCACAAGCTGTTCCGTAAGTGACGGTTAACAGACGATAGCATTTGACCGGATGTTCACTGGAGGGTGACCAAAGTATCCGTTGGAGTTGGGTATCGACTTTTTCAACACGTATCTGCCGATACATTTTCTCGACATCGCCAGTAAGGACGTGAGGATAAGGTCGCCATTTCAGAATGACCGCAATTACATCGTTTTGAAGCTTCGGCCCCACTTGAAGTATATCGTTTAACGATAGATGTGATGTCGATTGCTGCAATGCGATGAGCACTACCCTGAGCTTAGTAGTAGTGCTACTTGGCTTCAAGACCGCATGATGTGGTAGATAGTAGACAGGTTCCGCAGTAGCTTCTTCTGTTACTTCCTCCATGTGATTTAGATCTTCATATTCAGTCATAAACGACGAGTACAAACTGTGGAGTTCCGGATCGCGTGCTAGTCTGCGTTGCATAAGTAAAAGGGAAGACATGGCAGCCTGACGAGATGATCCCAATGAACTAGCAGGTAGCTTCAGAGGAAGGGAGACAACGTATCGGCCATGAGCATCTCTATAGTGGGTTTGGGCGAAGTGGTCTTCGCACTAAGCTTCGTCAGGAGTTAACCGAGTGGCTTGAGGAGGTTCTTGTAGTTCCCAAAATCGCGGAGTAAATCAACTTCTACAGTAGAAGTTGTATTTGTAGTAGGATCAGCCGCGCCTGACACTATCCATCCGAAAACTGTAGCCTGCGCAATCGGAGCACCTGGTGGTCCTTTACGTATCTCCTCTAGTATTATTTGCGCATGAACCGCTACTCCAAGAATGAGGTCGATAGATGACGGTTGATCAAAATTGGGATCCGCTAATGGCAAATTGAGGAAGTGTGGCCAAGACTGTCTTGAAATTGCGAAGCCGGGTAGGAGTTGAGATAAAGATGGCATTACCAAAGATTGAACAGAATGCCGATGCGCTGAATCTTGCAGAGAAATCACGTCATGGTTCACATACGATTGAGCGATGCCTGCCTCAGATTCGCAACACCGAAAACGGCTATGCGAGTTTTCTGTTTTCGTAGACCTAACAGCTTGGCCAGAGATGATGCAATGAAGCTTGACTCTGAGCCTTGGTCTAATAGAGCCCGCACCTTTAAATGTCGACCATTTGCAGCTTCGACTCTCAAGAGTATTGTCGGGAGGAGTACGGACGAGAATCTTAGGCCGTCCAGTGAGAGATGCGCTGTAGTTGAGGGGCATGGTGCGTCAGGTACGGTGACAATGTTGTTCTTCTGGGGCGGAGTAGATTCATTTGTTTCAGTAGACTTGTGGATCATCGCGTGGTGCTTCTCTTGACACAGCTTGCACCTGTTCGTTGAAGGGCATGAAGATGCAGTGTGGTTTGGCCTGATGCAGTTGTTGCAGGCTAGCTTCCGTCGCAGAAGGTCGACCCTTTGGTCGATGGACATTGACCGGAACTGAGGGCAGAACAGGAGAAAGTGTTTTCCATTGCAACTCAAACAGGCGAGGATGTGGTACTAGACGCATTAGTGGACAAACGATACGTGTGTGAACTTGGTCTTTTAGCTGTTTGTAGTCTCTGCCCCGAAAAGTTTTGCTGTCCGGGCGCCGCGCTCGTGAGCAATTGAGTGTCCTTGATTGCACTGAGTGCTTGTAACCGTTGTTCTAGGAATCCTGCTAGGGAGCTGAATGTTGGCACATCCGTTGACGAACTGAGGGAAGTTTCCCAGTCCTTGCGCGTGGCGGAGTCAAGGTTGTTGGATAGAAAGTAATCTAACCAATCGTCCCAGTGATCCACAGGTCGAGACAGGTTCTCTAGGGCGCGTACAAACTGTTTGAAGGTATCGAACACTCGCTGTAGTTCTGAACAAGATTCCCTCACCATGGATGGAAGGCTGATGAGCGATCTTAAGTTGGCATTAACCATGACTCGTGTATTCTTAAATCTCTCGGCAATCCAGGCTGACTTATAATTCACGCCAGTAGTCGCGAAATGCCGTAAAGCTTAGCTGCTTCTCCTGTGATCGCGGACTTTAAATAACGCAACTTCTGAACGTAGGGGAAGGAAGTGTTGTTGTGTATCAAAGCCACGTAGGTGTCATGAAACGATGGCCAATCAGTATGTGAGCCGCTGAATGAGGACAAATTTATCCTGGGCAGCTTGAGCTGTGGTGTCGAGGACGACTATGTATGAGCTGTTGAGTGTAGCGGTGAGCCTTCATGATCGTCATTTGAAGTTTTTGGACTAAAAGGGGGTAGATGGTCCTTTAGCCAGTGTAATGTTGCGATGTAAGCACACTCGACATCGGAGAAGACATCTGATGTCACAAAAGGTTCTTTGGCTAACACTTCCGCCGAAGAGCTCTCGTAGAATTCCTCATACGCAGCCATGAATTGAGCCCAATAGGACTTGAGTAGGTCGACGCGCGCGGTGAGAAATTCTTCATTTCTCTGCTCCTTGGCAGTTTTGTTTGTGTTGCGCGGGAAAGCCCAAAGATGTTGCGTCAATCGGTTTCAAGGTATCCACAATAACGCAAATGAAACTCCTTAAAATTCCTGATAATAACCGGCGCTAACTGATTTACTGTATAATTTATTCATAGTAATTCAAAATTCATAAAAGTTTGATAATAAAGATCAGCACTAATTGCTTAAGTAAAGATTAGTTAATTCGCAGCACATAAAATGTAACGAGCTTTCGGGCAGATGTCTCATAGATGTTGCCCCACACTGCTGCCCAAAGTAGTACCCACAGTACAACAAAATAAATTCCTTAAATTCTTGATGATGAACCACAGTAAATTACGGACTGTATTGTTTATTTATAATAACTCAAAATTCATAAAAATTGCATAATAAAGTCAACTCTAATTAACTGCAAGTTATTGTGTTCACCGATGACGGAGACTTCGAAGAAGCTTTTAAGTTGATGTTGCGCTGGAATTAATGCAACCGGATAGTACTCATGTATTGTTAACAAATGTTGCATCAATTAATTGTATTCGCGCACAACAATGTAAGTTCTGATATTTTTGTTTTTAGGGATAGCACTACACACAATCCTTTATTGTTTTATAATATGCGTTTATAAACGGGTTAGTTCATCATATGAAAAGTGTTGTAGCTAGTAAATTGGAACGAACTCACCAGGTGTTTATGCTAGAGCATAACCGCATGGTTTCAGGGCACATGGGATGTGTTTGGTGTGCCGTTGATCCGTCCAAAGTTGGAGATATGTTACTGCAATCCAATGTGGGGTGCTACACGGAGACTCAAGACGTACGAAAAACCCGGTTTTATAGGAAAGAAACGAAGGAGAGGAGAGAAAGAAGGACGCACATGACGAAACTTTAACGAAAGAATTTTCACCCAAAAATTTCCGGGGTGAAAACTAACTCATACGCACATTTCTTTCTCTTCTCCCTTCTCAGATGTAAACAATGACCGCGGTAAACATACACAATGAAAGCTTTCATGTAGGATAAAGAATTATTCCAAGCCGAAGGCAGCCTCGTGTAGCATTAAATAACGAGACTCAAATCTGATTTCGGCCGACTTCTCGAGTCTCCGTGTAGCACACCCAATAGCTGAATCCACCAGGTACAATTAAAATTGGCACGTGCTCGGCACTGCATCAAGGTGATGGTTACTTATGTTGTACTTAACACGACAACTCAAATGCGGTAGTTAATAGATCTGAATTCTGGGAAGCAGGTTCCCGGGTTTCGGCACCAAAAAATGTTAATATTTAAAACGCAAAGCTACGTTATAATCATATATTTAGATTTAGGTCCACTGGGGACAATGTCAAGACTACAAGTATTAAATGAATACAGACTGAGATCTGGTCTCTGACCCAGAGTATGAAAGACTAACAAAAAGTAAGCAACGGATAACAATTCTCCTATTGCAAATTTTGTTGATTGAAAGCAACAGCTTTCGGTACCGCTGATTGCTGCTGAAAATGGCTAGGAGCCTGCATCTCACAGCTGGACCTCTGACTGGTGTTGCAAGATATTTGTTGATAGACTGGCCTTAACAAGTTGTGTTTAATGAGCTGCTCTAGGTTGAGATATCTCAGGAAAATGGGTTTCATGAGGAATTCGGTTGCTCTAACTTCCCTGAAGTTGCTCTGATTTGTGTTTCATGAGCCTGCTCTAAGTTGAGCTAGAGCACGGTTTTCTGCTCTACCTTTTTTGGTAGAGCAACTTCGGGCAAGCGCAATCAGCTATTTGTCAACTCTCACAAAACCGGCAACGATATAAAAACGAAATATCTGAATCAGACGAATCATCAAACGCTTCCATTAATTGAGTTAATAATTATTTTTCGATTTTTTTAATTAATTAAGCTAAAGTCAAAATTTTTACTTTAAAAACTGACAGGTTGAATTTTGAGAATTGTTGCCTGAATAGCGTTTCATGAGATTTCTTGCTCTGAATTGCTCCAACTTGTTTTATTGTTTTTTGACAGCTGCTCTACTGTGAGCTATCTGGAGCTGCTCTGCTTTTTTTCGGTCTCATTAAACACAGAGCTAAAGGCCCATTTACAATGTTGCGAGAGTGCGATGCGAGAACGAGACGAGTCTCGCCTAATACTCGGTCTCGTTCATAACTGTTGGAATTGAAATTCACCTATTCTGTTTAGCTCGCATGGCAACACCATGAACTAATCTTTTGTTGCATTTATACTTGAATAAACTTCACTCCTGAATTGTGACTTAACGAAGAAGGTTCGTTTTTATTTACTGCGCGCATCATTTCAACAATAACTCGCGTTTCAATATACAATAGTGCCAGTGCGAGTAGTTATATATACGTCTAATTCAATCAAATTTTATATTTTTTTTACATTTTTTTATATTTTTCATCGCATCTCGCTGCGTCAAAATTTCAATTTTTCGAAATTCTCTCGTCTCGCATTATCGCATCGCGTTGCATTGCACATTGCGTCATTTAAAAGCCTGCTATGTGCCTGTTCACACGGGTCGCTTTGAGGCGCGACAAAGCGAACGAAAAAGCGAACATTTGTTTACACGTTTCGCTTTGTGTCCAGTCGTTTTTATGACAGGTGGAACAGTGGCACGGTATACAGAAACAAGGTAATGTAAAAGCGACTGACAGCTCCGATTTTCTGCGATTGTCATTTGGTGATGACGTCAATGGGCAAGTGAAGTGAATTGTTATCGTGAGAAAAATTTGGTGATAAATTAATATTGGGAACTGAAGTTTTTTTTTAAATTAATTAGTGGTAGAAATAGAAGACAAAATGAGTTGGTGTCAAGTGTTGAACTGTGAAAACAATAAGAAGACAAAAATAGGGTCACAAACAGTTAGATATTTTCATTTTCCGAAAGACGAAAACGTGTGTGAAAAGTGGTTAAAGGTTTGTAGAAAAAACATTAAAAACATTAATTACGCCAGAGTATGCTCTGATCACTTCGTGGAAGAGGATTATAGCATGCGAGATCTTCTTTTAAATACAGACATATCTAAAAGAAGACTAAAGAAAGACGCTGCTCCTAGCAAAAATCTGCCTTCTTTCTGCGAACCTTCCTTAAGGGAAGAAAGGATGTGTAAGGCGGCGTTCATACTGAGGCGATATACGATAAGCGACATATCGCTCGTGATATGTCGCGGCGATATATTGCTAGGAGGGTTCACACCAGCAGGCGATATATCGGCGCGACCTGGGCGATAAAAATGTGGTGGGAGCACAGTTCTCATTACTTCAGTTACAAATATGAGTTCAAGTGAGGAAGACGTTGTAGTGGCTTATTGGTTCTGGCGTAGAATGAGAAGAAAAAGAAAATACTGGGTCCATCCCTACAATATTATCAACGTGCACCATAGCTTGGCTGTTTTTTCTCGAGAGCTGTGTCAACATGAATCAAATTTCAGGGAGTTTTATCGAATGCATCCTGAAAACATTCATTTTCTGAAACCCGGTGTCACGTACCCTTGAAAAAAAAGATACACAATTCCGACATGCGACGGCCAATCCCCAATACTCACGCCAACTGCAAATTTCTCGATCCACACGTTGGACAAGTAGCATTGGGGACAACCTTGGTGCTAACGTGTGGAGCCTGCCTAAGGAGAAAAGGAACATTGCCTTACCTTACCTCTGCACTACTAGTAAGGCTGAGGTAGCCGTGCATTTCAAATTATTTATTTACTTTGTCATTACGTACTACACAGCAGAATAGAAGTATTGTAGTAACTATTTCGATATTTTAAGAGCAAGATGAATGAGGTAGTTTATTTTCAGACCTTCTTTTGCCTTTCTTCAGTTTAGTGATATAGACATCCACGTCCAGTTTGAACAGTTGATCAATTATATCGTTTACATACATCATTTCAAAAACTTCTTAAAAATACGCGTATTGTGTAAACTTAGGTACACGTATTCATGAATACCCTTAATATAAATTGTATTAATAAATTTCAATACGTAGATATATTAATATCTAAATTGTATTTTTTTAAAATAAACTTGTAATAATACAAAATACTGCGCCAGCAACGAATCGCTGAAGCTACCGGCAAAGAATTCTGTTCCCACCACATTTTTATCGCGCCGATATATCGCCGAGGCAACCAGCAAGTCGCACTTCAAGCGATATGTCGCTTACGATATGTTGCTCTATCGCGCCACTGGGAACCTTTTTTATCGCCTCCCTTTAGATTTCAAGTATTTTTTGTACGTGTCGTGTATCGTATATCGCTCGCGACATATCGCTTATCGCATATCTCTCCAGTATGAACGGGGCCTAAGAGGACCCGCAAGAGACTTGTCCAAGAAGTTATTTTAGAATATGATGAGTAAGATTATGCAAATACTTTATTTTGTTGTTACAAAGTTGCTTTTTCAGAAATCAAACCCTCTTGGAACTAGATGCTTTAAATAATAATAACAGTTTGGCGACTGAAGAACCCGAGATCCCAGGTGTGGCTACGCAGACACGGTAAATGTAAAAATTTATTACTGCAAATTGTATTGATGTAGTTTGATACGCTATATTACACAGTACTTATTATTATTGTAGTAACATATTGCTTATTTTTCTTGTAGGGGAGACTTGGAAAGCATTTTCCAAAAAGAAATTGCAGATTTGAAGAAGCGTCTAAAAAAACAAACTCATGAAACTTTGGTATCCAAAAAAAAACTACAAAAGGAAAGGAAACAACTACAGAAGGAAAGGGAACAACTACAGGAAGAAAGGGAACTAGGTAAGGATTTCAGAACTCAATTTAGTAAAGCGCAGCTTAAAAAAATTAGAAATCCAAAAAAGAAAGTAAATTGGGCCTCAGACGATATTGCAAATGCAATATCTTTGTACTCTGCCGGAGCAAAATGCTACCGGCTTCTCCGATCACGGGGGCATCCTTTGCCCTCAGTGTCAACTTTAAAAAAGTGGGCAGCTAAACTAAAGATGAATTCAGGAGTATTAAAGTGTGTTTTGAATCTGCTGAAAACTTGTAAATACAGCGTGAAAGAGCGAGTGTGTGTTTTGAGTTTCGACGAAATGAAATTAAAAAGTAGCTACGAATATGACCGGTCTGCTGATATTGTTTTAAAGCCTTCTAAATATGTCCAGGTTGCAATGATTCGGGGCTTATACAAAAACTGGAAACAAGTGAT
Organism: Thereva nobilitata; assembly: GCA_963855945.1. Classification (NCBI taxonomy): domain Eukaryota; kingdom Metazoa; phylum Arthropoda; class Insecta; order Diptera; family Therevidae; genus Thereva; species Thereva nobilitata. The sequence continues at coordinate 92,301,371 of OY979695.1, forward strand.
ATATTATAATTTCGATTGTGCAATGACAGCTACTATCATTGGACATATCATCCAGTCATTAAAAAATATTAATTATAGTGTTGTTGCTATTGTGTGTGACATGGGTCCTACAAATGTTGGACTCTGGAGGGAACTAAATATTAATCGGGAAAACCCTTTTTTTTATATAGAGGGTCAAAAAGTGTTTGCTTTTGCAGACACTCCGCACTTAATGAAGCTAGTGCGAAATCACTTTCTTGATACAGGGTTTATCATTGAAAATAAAAAAATTAATTCGAAACCAGTAGTAGAGTTAATTAAATTACAAAAAGAGTTAAATATATGCCACAAAATTAGTGATATTCATTTGGATGTGAAAAACGCTGGCCGACAAAAAGTGAAATATGCCGTTCAACTATTTTCTCACACAGTTTCTCAGGCTCTTAAAAGAGCAATAACTTTGGGCAGGATAAGTGATGTCACAAATTCTTTAGAAACCAGTGAATTTATAAAACTATTGAACGACTGGTTCGATATATTTAATTCATCCAATGCTGCAAAAGACTGGAGAGATCGAACACAGGCTTTTCAATCCACTAACGAAACGCAGGAGGCTATTATAGCCTTAAGTAACGCAAAAGTTGGTACCTTAAGAGTTGGTAATAGGAGGACTCTTTTACCATTTCAAAAGGGTATTCTGCTCAATAATGCTTCTCTGATTGGATTATCTCAATATTTAGAAGAAAAATATGATAATAAGTATATATTGACAAGAAGACTGCAACAGGATGACCTAGAACGGTTTTTCGGAACTATTCGTTCTAAAGGCGGCCTTCACGATCATCCCACAGCCTTAGAGTTTAAATATAGATTAAGAATGTCCATTTTAGGTAACTTTTAAAGTAATTGGAAAATATGGTTTCAATGTTGTGCCGTCTGTGTTTTATAGTAGCGTAGGTGTAGTAAATATGTACTTACTAATAGTATTATTAGCAAAGCAATACTAATATAAAGAAATAGCTTAACATTTTATATAATATAATACTAAATTAAATTTTCATATAAATATGTTAACTTTTTATTATTAATTTTCTTAAGGTCGCTCAGATAGCACACAGCAAGTAACTAGCAGCAGCAATGTACAACAAAGTTCTGAAATTTTCGAGAATTTTCAGTTCACCGCACAAATTTTAAACCCATTTAGTGCAGCAAACGAAGATATCGTAATCGATCCAATACAAACAGAACAGCAAGAGTTATCCTTGTCTGAATTTGAGGAGGACTCCGTAGAATACATTGCTGGATATCTAATTAAAAAATTAAAACTACAGGAGGAACTAAACTACAGCAACGAAAATTTCACATGGGTTGATCAACTTTCAGAAGGTCGACTAAAAAAACCAACAGCGGAGTTCGTCCAAAAAATTTTACATTTAGAATCGGTATTTAATAACCGACATGGAAATAGTTTTAACGTAGAAGAGCAGATTATAGAAAATTGTTTACTTTATTCTCAACATGTTTTGTTAAAAGATGAAATTAAAAAATTATTTTTCAAAACACGATTATATATTAGAATCAAGACATTGAACAAAAATATTGTTATACAATCAAGAACAAAAAAAAGAAAACTAATAAAAACTTTTACATAAAATGTGTACAATTTCTAATAATTTCCCTTATACTTTTCATTCAACTATAAAACAAATTTTCCTTTTAAACATAAAAATCTCAATCGCCATTTACACCCCACTTGCCCAGTGACGTCAGCACTCAAATGACATTTCTCTTTTACATTACCTTGTTTCTGTATACCGTGATTTACGCAGCTGTCAAACAATAGGTAGGCCATGAAGCTATTGAAACTAATCTGCAGTGAAAATTCCCAAAATGACCAGTTTTTTAGATTTTTCAGTTGTTCCTTTGGGTTTTTCCAAATTCATATTCTCCATCATTCTCATCTGGATTAGCTTCAACATTTGTAGTTGGCCATAAATATGTTCTGATAAAAAGACGTATGAGCTATGATTTTAACTTTAGTATGATAGTCCTTGGCGGTGATAGTACATTTTTTATCTGATGTATAAAAAAACGGTTACATTTTCAGGTTGATTTTAAAGTTGACTGAAACTATGTACGATGTATTATATACTATGTATGCACTATGTACTATGCACTATATACTGTGTATTGTATATTATGTACTATGTTTTATGCACTATGTACTATCTACTATGAACAATGTACTATGTATCATCTATATATATAACAAACATGAAAAAATGTTCGTTAGTTAATCCATAACTCAACAGATTTCTTTGATTTTTTTTTCATATTTTTTGTAGTAGTCTGTGCAAGGTTTATAGCCAAAAGTCGGTAAAATTAGAAAAGAAAGCTGTTAAATCGCTATAAATGTACATGCACGAACAAAAATGGATGTATGTATGTATGTATGTTCCCTAATAACTCCTAATGCTATGGACACACATGTGGTTTCGATACCATGGTATTCAAATACCACGTAGTATACCAGATGTGTGTCACCTAATACCAGGTCAATACCATTCCAAAAACTTGGTATACTATCATTCGACGTGGTATCGAAATGAGCCAATTTTTCTTGGTTTCCTTTTGCACAAACCTGGTATAGTGGCCTTTTAACTGCTAACAACGCCATTATATAGAAGCGGAAAATAAAAACACCTAATTTTTCCATTTTAAAAATTAAATTTTTGAGTGAATAAAAATTTAGCTGTGTTTTTGTTGAAAAAAAAAGAAAATTTTTTAAGTGAAAAGTTTTACTTTCGATTTCAAGCATATTTATTGACGTAAAAGAGCACAAACTGATTCGTTTTCCATTTTTAAAAGCTTTACAAATAACAGTCAGTTGAAAGCTGTCAAATGTATACCACAAAAAGATATGTGTCAGGGGTTAGTATACTATGTAGTATAAAACAAGCTTGGTATCGATACCATGGTATCGAAACCACATGTGTGTCCATAGCATAAACCATTCATCCGATCACCACAAAAATTTACCCATATATTATTTACGTTAAGACAGTGGTTTTCGCGTCGGTGCTTACTTTTCACTCCTAGGGAGCGCTGTCTGTCATAGAGAGCTTTGTTTCGATAGTAATATACACTAGCAAGACCCAGCACTCGAAATTTGAGTGCCATTTTCTATACCTTTTTTGAATTTAAGCGTGTCCAATTTCGTGTTCTCTAATCACAAGGCCAATCTTGGGAAGTGTGTGGAATAAACCTTGAATTGTCATTTTTTTCACACGGGCAGTTGTACGTGGTGTACTCTAGAGTGGGTAAACCATCGGCGCTATTCGTTTTCTCTCCGAACGGAAGGGCAAAAAATATCGTCTATCACCAAGCGTTGCGATGAACGCATTACTTATTTTCTGTAAATGTTTGTAATATTGCTATGAAAAGTTGTTGAAGAGTTGAATTTTGAAGACTTGGATTAATTTTAGATGTTTTAACGTTCGTGGTTTTTAAAGAATAAATAGGTAATTTTGGTCTTTAAATGTATATATTGAATCTAATGTCTCGAACTTTTATAGGAAAAATTGGTTTTTCATTGGTGGTTGTTTTATCGTTCGTGGTTTTAACAGAATAGAGAGTTTAATTCTGAAGATCATATAATTAAACGGCAAGCACTTATTTTGTAGCACCATTTTTCAGAAATTAAACTCTCCAAATGTAATGAAAACTGTTTTACCATGTAGCTCTGAGCTAAAAGAAGTGCAGAATCACAATTTTATATAACACGGTACCATACAACGCTAAAAAATAGAAAATAATTTTACAGTTAATTCCCATATGAAACGTATGGCATCTGCTACATTTAATTCCCATATATGACAACAATTTTGCATTATGTGACATTAAGAGATAATAAAAGTTGGTTTTTTGGCATTGCCTTTTCCAACTATAAAAAATTTGTTTCATTTTTCAATTTTGTTTTATTGTTCCCGAAAAATTTTGTTAATGAAGACTTCTAGATTTAAATTAAAAAAGCTGTAGAAAATGGCCCTCGAATTTCGAGTGCTGGATGGTGCTATTTGCATTAATTTTAAATCTTTTAACGTTCATGGTTTTAACAGAATACACAGCCAATTTTGGTCATAGTTCAAAAAAATATATTTTGAATCTAATGACTCCAACTTTTATAGGAATAGTTGGTTGTTCGTTAATGGTTAAGAAGAGTTGAATTTTGAAGGTTTGGATTGATTTCAAATGTTTAAACGTTGGGTGCAGCGAGGCGCACCGGGTCCCAACTATCCAAAATACAGAAAATAAGCGGTTCATTGAGACACTTCATCTGTGTATGAAAATTTATATCTCGAAAAATGCCATCAATGGATGGTTTTTATTGTCTCGATCAAAATGTCAGATCCCTAATAGTTTCACATTTTGTTATTTGGAATCAAAAATGCCAAAAAATCGCCTTTTTCAAATTCTCCTACTGTATATTAAAATTCATATCATCTGACTACTACTATTGGCTTATGGGTGCAGCATAGGCGCACCGGGTACCAACTAGTAGTAAATAAATACAAATCTATAATTGGTTTAAATTGTTACAAGGAAAGTGACGTTTGATGTTAAAAAATATTGAATAAATAATAATCTAGGATTAATGTAACTTGTGACAAATACGTTTGAAGAAATAATAAATATATAATTATCTAGGATTGATGTAACTTGTGACAAATACGTTTGAAGAAATAATAAATAAATAATTATTTAGGATTGATGTAAATTGTGACAAATATGTTTGAAGAAATAATAAATAAATAATTATCTAGGATTGATGATTGATGTAAATTGTGACAAATACGTTTGAAGAAATAATAAATAAATAATTATCTAGGATTGATGTGAATTGTGACAAAACCGTTTGAAGAAATAGTAAATAAATACAAATCTATAATTGGTTTAAATTGTTACAAGGAAAGTGACGTTTGATGTTAAAAAATATTGAATAAATAATAATCTAGGATTAATGTAACTTGTGACAAATACGTTTGAAGAAATAATAAATAAATAATTATCTAGGATTAATGTAACTTGTGACAAATACGTTTGAAGAAATAATAAATAAATAATTATCAACAAATACACTAATGTAGAAACAACAACACAACTCTGATTTTATATGGGAAGAGCGTGCCAAGTGACGTCAGCACTCAAATGACATTTCTCCATAACATTACCTTGTTTCTGAATACCGTGCGTTTGAAGAAATAATAAATAAATAATTATCTAGGATTGATCGTTGATGTAAATTGTGACAAATACGTTTGAAGAAATAATAAATAAATAATTATCTAGGATTGATGTGAATTGTGACAAAACTGTTTGAAGAAATAGTAAATAAATACAAATCTATAATTAGTTTAAATTGTTACAAGGAAAGTGACGTTTGATGTTAAAAAATATTGAATAAATAATAATCTAGGATTAATGTAACTTGTGACAAATACGTTTGAAGAAATAATAAATAAATAATTATCTAGGATTGATGTGAATTGTGACAAAATCGTTTGAAGAAATAGTAAATAAATACAAATCTATAATTGGTTTAAATTGTTACAAGGAAAGTGACGTTTGATGTTAAAAAATATTGAATAAATAATTATCTAGGATTGATGTAACTTGTGACAAATACGTTTGAAGAAATAATAAATAAATAATAATCTAATTGGTTTAAATTGTTACAAGGAAAGTGACGTTTGATGTTAAAAGATAGTGAATAAATAATAATCTAGGATTGATGTAACTTGTGACAAAAAGATTTGAAGAAAATAATATAACAATTGGCGCAGCCGGTAGGATCCGACCGAGCCTAACAACTATTGATCGAGTGCTGGACATAGGCACCCTTGTTCCTAAACTCAGTCTGAGCCTAGTTCTGAGGGCACAAGGTCAATAGAGGCGTAGACCCCGGATCCTATTCGAACAACGAACAGAGTAACGAAACTATAGGTGGTAGAAACCACTGTACTCTGCAACGCACCCGGTGGACTTTTGTGGTCTTCATCGATGCCCAGGATAAAGTCCATAAGGACCAACAAGGGGACGATCTGTCCACAGACGCTCCCCCGACGAGGGAATTGAAGACCCTTCCGGCCATTCACTAACTTGCTACCTCATCAAGGGCTCCGACGTCCAACCCTTCAACCAATCTCCACACCACCAATCCAAATCTATTTGTTTGGTCTCAATTGATTCAGAGCTTCACTCAGGGGTGTTCAACCACGGTGCCTCTGCTCCAGGCAGGCACGCGCTCACCCCCATAATTTCATCGCGGAAATTTTAGTGGGCTTCAACCCTGCCCAGGATCTGCCCTATGTCCGAGGGCCAACCAGGGGACAGCAGCTATTCCGAGACTCCCCCACCGAGGGACCACCAACCTCCAGTAAGTGACCTAGCCACACCAGGCCCCTCAACTCTACCAGGGCCCAACGTAACCCCAGCGAACTCATTTGAACGCCGTGGATAAGCAAATCCAACGGGCCAGTAAAGAGAGGAAAGTTCACTTAGTGGCCTACAAAGAGGCGGCCCTAAAATTCCAACGCCACCTTGATCAATTCAAAGGCAATCTCCCCCGCTCCCTTGAGGATAATAATTTAGATTTAGATGTTAAGGAGGATTTAGTTGTAAACTCCGAAAATAATACCGAACCACCTGAGTCAAATAACGCTCCTTTAGATCTCCTCGCGGACTAGATAGAGCTGTCCAGCCGTTCCCTGTCGCTTCTGGAGGAAGAAGAAAAAGCCTTTAAAACTAACCCCCTTTTTAAAACTTCATTCTTAAAAGAAGATTTGGTAGCCATGGCCGATGACTATATAAAAGTCGCCAAAATAACGACCTAACTAGTACCCTTATTCGCTTGGGGGCAAAGCCCTACAATAGGGACGGAATTACAGATGTTTCTAGGCTGTTGCCGCCGGGTACTCCAGTGCCTGACGGAACAGGAAAAAGCGGCCTTCTTACAGATATTTCCCACTAGGCTCCGGGGAGAGGCGTACGAACTGGTGGGCACCTTCCAACCCGCCACATTTGAGGAGGCAGAAAACCTCCTAAACAGGACGTACCTCCCCAGGGAGACTTACCAGGAGCTGGTGAATAAACTTATACAGTTACGCCAATTCCCCTGGAACCCCTCACAACCTATACTACCAGAATAAAACAACTATTGACACTGTGTGAGGAAGCGGCCACCACCAAATATGGCGCGACAGCAGCGCCGGCCGTTAAAGGTCAATTGCAAGATTTTGCAAAAAATGCCCTGCGGAGTGGGGTTACAAACCCCCACCTCTGCCAGTATCTCCTAACTTTGGGAGAAGACACTCTTGAGAGCCTGACTCAAAAGGCAATGGACATGGAGAAGCTTCAACAGAACTCCATGTATGCTCCCTACCAAATGTCAGTGCCCCTCCCAACCTTCAACCTCTACGGGCAAACAGACCCAGTAACCCAACTAGAAAATATTTACAAAATGGCCCCCGCGACACCCCGCCAAAAACACCAACACTCAATACACCGCCCCGCCAATAACAACAACGCCACAAACAACACTCCACAATCAGATAAATCCCCAAGTAATGTACACCACGTACGCCCCACTACCAGAAATCCCGCAAACTACACCGCAGGCGCCATTACAGAGCGTCCAACAGGTAACTACTACGAGCCTCTCTCCTAAACGCGTAACCAACCCGTTGACAAACATCACTTGCAGCTACTGTCGGAATAGAGGGCATACTTATGCAGATTGTCTAAAGCGAAAAACACTCCTTTCTGCATAATTTGCAGGGCCAATTCACACGATGCGAGGGACTGCCGCCAACCAGCGGAGTCACCTAAGCCCCATTTCAGCAATAACAACCGATACCCACAACAAGGCCCCTCATTTAACAATACTAGTCGTTACCCCAATCAAAGGTCTCAATTCCAAGGTAATAATCGTTACCCAGACCAGAGGCCACAACCAGTAGGTAACTACCGCTACCCTGACCAAAGACCCTCCAATCAGGGCGTTAATCGTCAACCAAACAATCGACCCACAAGTAATGTTAATTGCCCCCCAAATGACCGTCAACAACCGGCCAACAACACTGTTCAATATTAGATATAGGCAGGGCCGGATCTAAGCATAGGCAACATAGGCGCTCGCCTAGGGGCCCGCACCACAAAGGGGCCCGCACCACACACAAAAATCTTTTATGCAGGCAACCACATAAGACTCCGACTTTACCGTGCAGGAGAGCGTTCAAAAACCTTACTATGGTAAACCACGAGGTAAGCTGTGGTTATGCTGCATCACTTCACTTAACCACGAAAGTTTATGTTTAACCATGGAGGTTTTTGAACGCACCGTGGTTAACTAGAGGTTAAAGAAGAAGAAAAAAAATAAAAACAAAATTTTCCATAAAATAGTCCCCGATAATTGCGTCAATTATTTCATTAATTATTTATTTGTAATAATCCCACAAATCCCACTTTGATTTGTTCATGTGTTTACATTAAAACAACTGTCAGAGAGTTGTTTTTATTCTTCTTCTTAACTATCGCTAACCATGCTCGCGAGCAGGGTTAAAATTTAACTACACCATGGTTAACCACGGGAGTTTTTGAACGCCAAAAAGTTATGCTCGTGGTTATGTTGTAGTTAACCACGGAGTTTTTGAACGACAAAAGTTTACCATAGTTAACCATGGTTAACCATAGTAAGGTTTTTGAACGCGCTCCAGGTGGAACCGGAGGCGCATAGATTATTTTTCTATTGAAAATGATGATAAAAATTCTTACTTCCAAACATATTTACAACTCGAGCTATTTCAAACTGTGGAAGAAGCTTGGCAAGAAGTTGCTATTTCAGCCAATTAGGGGATGCGAATTTATAAAAGACGTATCGTTTCGTTTTCACATAGTGTACGGTACGATCAGATCGTAGAATAATGAATAATGTTAAACAACGAACTTTTCGTCATTTGACGACCGGACTGTAAATTCACAAAGATTTTTCGTAAGAATCGAGGGGAAAAAGTGTATGTCAGCCATTGAACCCTTCCTGTATTTCTGCCTCCTAAACATTTTCATTCGGCGGTCCGGGCTGATTACCGATGCAGTATTACATATTATACATAATTTTATCATCATCGCATTGAGGCTATCTACACTACTTCTTCAACTGTTACCGAGCCAGTTTTATAGGAGAGAGGTATAGAAAGAGCAAGAGGGAAGTGTAGTAACATCATCAGCAGAAATTTTTGGAGTGAAAACTTAACACATGTGTATGTACATAATGTGCTTCAGCTTACGCGCTCTGATGTTCACTAATTATAGGCACACACATAGATATCTCCGTGAGAGAAAGTTACTCGTGATGAAGGAATATAATACCAGTGTAGACCTAGATTATGTTGTACAATTCGCTCGGTAACAGTTGAAAGAATCCCAGTGTAGATACCCTCATTGGCCTAATCTACACTTATTCCTTCAGCAGCAGCAGAACCAGTTTTTCACGAGAGAGGTATAGAAAGGACACGAGGATGATGTATTGTCATGTTCACCAGATAATTTCGGCGTGAAAACTTAGCCCATACACGATGTGCTTCTGTTAACTCTTTCTTACCCGGGGGTAGCAAGTATAATTATCGACACGCACACAGATATATCCGTGTAAAGACAAGAAAGTTACTCGCGATGAAAGAATATCAGTGTAGACCTAGATTAAGTTGTAAAACCGATTTGGCTGCTGCTGAAGAAATACTAGTGTAGTTATCCGCATCGTGTTGTACTTTTCCTCCCGCTGTCCATAGAGCCCATCGGGCCATGCTTTTTCCGTCGTAGGGTGGATGCAATAAGTACGTGTCGCGCGAATTTGTGTTCTAACCATCATTAGATAGCTAGTTACGTGGTTGAGCGGGGTTGAAATCAAAAAAAATATATGTTCCGAAAAAACACTCACGGAACCAAAATAAATGAAACACTCCTTTTAAAATTAACGAAAATAATTTTATTTTTAAAGAATGAACTGTTTAATCAAGATATAAAATGTTGGACATTACTCCGCGGCGTCGCGATTAGGACTGCTTGCGGTTGATCATTCAGGTGGGGACAAGTCATGTACTCTTTTTTAATTGTTATCATACTGTGCCAGGTCAGCGTCTGGCTTCTCCGAAATCTGTGTCATGGAAATGAATTTTCTCACCCCATGCCACGCCGAGTCATATTTCTGAGATGAATTGGATTTGGAGTCCGATTCCGATTTGTACATAACTAGCTTCTATAGCGCAACGACGACGAGAAGTAATTCAGCTCCCCCAAGGATAGGTCGTGTGAGTCTCGCTTGTCTAAACAAATAAGAAACAAAATCTCTTGTTCTGTTGTAGTGAATAGGTGTGTTGAAGCTAGACTTCTCCAAATTGTCTATTATTTGACACACAAAAGTTAAGTGAGAGTTGTGTTCTTATACAGTGGTTTGGAGTAACTTCAAAGGCTAGAGGATCTTGTTGATGACTGTCAGACTACAGATGCATGAGGTTTTTTTGTATACATAGTTTCCTTCCCATTGTCGTACGCGTAGAGTGCATATCCAAGAGAATCTCTTTGGAAAACTCGTGTACTAGTTCCATTTCCAGAGTACTATAACATAAAGATACTTTGCCCTGGTAGCAGAATTCTTCAATTTTTAATCATATTTTCGTAATCTTGATCAACGGCCAAGCTAAAATAAATAGGTTCAGAGTTACAGATCATTATTTTCTTTTCACTTTGTTTCATTTTTCTTGCTTTACTTTCTAAACCAACGGCCTTGCTTAAAGCGTTCCATCCGACAGAGTGCTCTTGAAATATCCCTCGTTTGTTTATCCGATCAGAATGATCTCGGTCAAATGGAAATTGGAGCAGCAGTTAATAAAAATACAACCAAACCTAAACAAACCTGCTCGATCGACGGGGGATCAAATTGTCCAAAACTCATATTGTCTCCCCTGGTGTGATACCGTAGGTCAATGTAGCAGTTTTTTGAGTGTGACAAGTCAGGATGACCCTGGCAATGTCCAAGTGCAGGTTTTCGAACTTCCTGTAGATGACGTCTCTCTCCAGGTTTATACCACAGTTCTTTTTATTACGCAAGTCCAATGTGCTACTACTGAAGAAGGTACTAGCGAATGTATAGAAATTTAATTTGAAACCATTAAAATATTGTTCTCTTTCTACTGCCAAGGTAAATGGTTTCAAATTTTTTTTGGGAAGGGGCCCGCACCACAAGTTCCGCCTAGGGGCCTCCACATCCTTAATCCGGCTCTGGATATAGGTGTGATTTCTGCCATAGACGTGGCCACACAGTAGACGATTGCCGTCAAAGGAAGCGTTGGGAATCGCAGCAAGCGGGAAACTCCCCGCAGTCGGACCAAGAAACCCCGGCCCGACAATAACTTCGCAAAATCCTACTAAAAGGGAACCTCAAGAGCCCGCACCAAGTGTCCCACTCGTCTCTCTTCCACTAGACGCAAACGGCAAAGCCGACCTAGCAGTGGACACCGGCTCTGAGGCCAGTATACTAAAACACAAAAAACTCAAGGATCCCAACCTATTGGATCCCGCTAAAAAATGCACATTACTCCCTCCCATGCAGCTTCCAAATTGTGCAAAGCATGCCAGAAATTCCCAGCGATGGCCTATTAGGATACGATTTTGTCACCAAACACTGTAACATTGAGGGCCCAAACCAAACACTACGATTTCCTCGCACGGAAATCAACCCAGTAGAAATAGCTATTCCACTACATAGTGGAGCCATCAAGTCGAAACCCAAAGAGTAGCAGGAGCAAACCCAAACCAGGGAATCCCCCGGTGGTGTCTCCCCAGTATTCTCAGAAAAGAATACCAGCTGCATAACTCAAGATGGGTCAAGGTTGGAAGATAGCCTCAACGACTTTGAGACCATCAAGGTCATAAGACATAAGGTAGCATGGGATAAACCCCTCTGCCTCCCAAGTCGGTCTCAAATGGTGGTCCCTATTTCACTAAGGCTAGAGGAAGTAATGCTCTGTGAGTCTTACGAGCCGAGCGAAGGAGTATTTCACGCCAACGCCCTCTTGCCATCAGGAACAAGAACAGTATCTGTCGGCCTCCTCAATGGTAACACCCAACCGGTAGGCCTGGCGAGCCTAACACTTACGCTCGCCCCAGCAAAAGACTACAACACCATTCAACTAGCCCCAACCATCAACCCTAAGCGGCTAATGAATGCTTAAGACGAAGGGAGGTACCCTTCAGGCTCTGAACCAGTCGGTCTCAGGAACGCCAGTGCCCCATCGTCTCCAAACGCAGGGCTCCCAGGTATGCCCAAACAAGGTGCAATCCCGCAAGGTATACCCAAGGGTAAACGGGCAAAAAGTGGTCCCTATTTCACTAAGGCTAGAGGAAGTAATGCTCTGTGAGTCTTACGAGCCGAGCGAAGGAGTATTTCACGCCAACGCCCTCTTGCCATCAGGAACAAGAACAGTATCTGTCGGCCTCCTCAATGGTAACACCCAACCGGTAGGCCTGGCGAGCCTAACACTTACGCTCGCCCCAGCAAAAGACTACAACACCATTCAACTAGCCCCAACCATCAACCCTAAGCGGCTAATGAATGCTTAAGACGAAGGGAGGTACCCTTCAGGCTCTGAACCAGTCGGTCTCAGGAACGCCAGTGCCCCATCGTCTCCAAACGCAGGGCTCCCAGGTATGCCCAAACAAGGTGCAATCCCGCAAGGTATACCCAAGGGTAAACGGGCAAAATTGAAGTTGAGAAAAGGGAAAAGGACATCCCGCTCTGGCAGCTGAGATATCTATTCCCGGACTTTGAAGATCCGGATCTCGAGCGCCACTCCCGTCTCAAGCAACTGGACGAGGAGCTCAGCCTCGACCACACCTAACGGCCGAAGAGGAGCGATCCATTAGAGACCTCTGTTACGAGTATGCCGACATCTTTCATTTAAAAGGGGACAAACTAACCTACACGGAAGCTCTGAGGCACGAGATCCCTATGGTCTACGACCAGTATATTAACCAAAAAATGTACAGGCTGCCTGAAACTCAAAGGCAGGTCATAAATGACCAATTAAAAGAAATGTTGGACAACGGCATTGTCCAACCAAGTAAAAGCCCTTGGAACTCACCCCTTCTAGTGGTCCCTAAGAAACCGGGCCCCGGTGGTGAGAAAAAATAGCGGGTAGTGGTCGATTTCCGAAAGATCAATGAAAAGACCATAGGCGACGCCTATCCTCTGCCAAGGATCGAGGACATCCTATACCAGCTCGGTTACTCGAGATATTTCTCTACCCTCGACTTGGCCAGTGGTTACCACCAGGTATTGGTGGAACCACAAGAGACGGCTTTCAGCACGAATTATGGGCACTATGAGTTTAAACGTATGCCGTTCGGGCTAAAAGGAGGCCCGGCTACGTTTCAGAGACTAATGAATTATGTCCTCACAGGCCTACAAGGTCTCGAATGCTTGGTGTACCTAGATGATATAGTCATCTACGGGAAGAACCTTGAGGACCATAATTCAAAACTCCAAAGGGTATTCGACCGGTTGAGGGAGAAGGAAGTAGTCTATCTTGGTCACGTATGCTCCGAAGAAGGAGCCCTCCCCGACCCCAGAAAGACAGAGTGTGTCCAACACTTCCCGGCACCCCGAACAATCATTCCTAGGCCTTGCCAATTACTATAGAAAGTTTATCCCAGATTTTTCTAAGATAGTACGCCCCCTAACGAATTTGTTGCGAAAGGGCGTGAAATTTTCTTGGACGCCGAAATGCCAGGAAGCATTTCAAACGGTAAAGCGTTCCTTAGTCTCTCCGCCACTGCTGATCTACCCTGACTTCGATAAACCGTTCAACCTAACAACGGATGCCAGCAGTGAGGCACTCGGAGCAGTGCTCTCTCAAGGAGACGTAGGCAAAGATCAGCCCATAGCATATACGAGCCGCACCCTAAATAAGGCGGAGCGCAACTACTCCACCGTCGAAAAGGAGTTGCTAGCCATTGTATGGGCTGTTAAGAACTTCAGGTGCTATTTAATGGGTCGAAAGTTTACGGTCTACACAGATCACAAACCGCTCAAGGGCGTCTTTAACGTCAAAGACCCCACCACTCGACTCGTTAGATTCCACCACAAATTGTCGGAATACGACTACCATATAGAGTATAAACCGGGTAAATGCAACACGAATGCTGATGCTCTCAGCCGGATTCCCCAAAGAGCAGAAGAGCCCAATACCTTCACGGTCGAAGCTCTAATTCACCAACCCGGTGAGCCCCTACCCATATCCCTCGCGGAAACTGGGGCTGTTGCGCCTCCTACGGAAAGACCGAAACAATGTATCGCAGTCACAAGGGCTCAGGCACAAAAACTCCAGGAGGATGAAAAGGACGAACACGTCCCAACTCAAAGCCTCCGATATCGAGGAAGGGCCTGAAGAAATGGACCTCGTGAAGGAAATAGAGAAGTCTCCCGAACCCTCAGGGAAGATCCCATCAAGCAACAAAGAAAAGTGGAATTAATAACAAGCCCCGAAGAAATTCAAGTCATTTTAAAGGTGGACACCAGGGAGTCGTCAAAACCTATAATAGAATTCGTCAAAAGTATTGGTGGAGACGAATGTTCCGCGATATAAGTCGGTATGTCCAGAAGTGTAAAAAGTGCCAAACCATGAAGGCATCGAGACAATTCCGAATGCCCATGGTTATAACAGACATCGCGGAAAACCCGTTCGACAAGATTTATTTGGAAATCGTGGGTCCACCGGAAGAAACTATTTCGGGAAACAAGTATATCCTAACCTTCCAGGATAACCTAACTAAATTCGTCGACTGGTATGCCATTCCCAATGCGGAAGCTCAAACGATAGCACAAATTTTCTTCGACAAAATCGTCACGCGACTTGTATTTTTCACTTAAATCGTGAATTTAAAAAACAGATAAAGAAAATAAAACAACCGTCAGAAATTAACAGAAGAAACACTATCGAAAACTTTTCGCAATCTTCACAACAACAAACAATAAAAACTCAACTTTATTTTTTATATTAGAAAAAAAGCTTTATTTAACCGAACGAATTTAAGTACCTTCCGAGTTGGTGGTTTATTACTAACTGCTTGTACATAATTTTATAAGACATTTCTTACCTCTAACTTTAATATAATAAAGATCATAAAAAGTGCATCTAAGCATTTTGATGAGAACCTTGAATTCTATTCTCGACTAACGAGAATGATTCTCACGATTTTCTTGAGCTTTTTTAATCTTATTTTGTTTTTTATTTTGACGGTGTCATTTTCCGTCTGGGGAAAACTCCTGATGCCCTTACCAGGCCATAGGTTCTGGTCTGGATGGTATTTCATACACATCCGGTGCATCTTTATTTTGCAACATTGTCATATCTATAACTTCTCCCCTCTTTAATTCTGAAGTCTCCGACTTCAAGTTTATTACATTAATTTTTCCTTTTTTATTTTTCCAAAGCATATATAAAATAATACATAATATAAACATTGTTAACAAAATAATATTATTTACACTAGTTCCGTATACCATATTCTTATGATACTTAATTTCAGATATCTCCTTTATATTATCTATATTGTCCAAAATAATTTTGTTAAAATCTATTGGTTTTATTAAGGTTAAATTATTTTCTTTAGCTGGATAATAGTATTTATCTAGAAATGAGACTTTTTTATTATAAAATATATTATTACTTATTTTTAACGAGCAATTGTTAAAATTTATTAAATAGTTACCAGTTAATTTGAACAATCTCGGATCGCAATTATGAAGTATGGTTTCATTATAAGTATTCTTTATAAAAATTGTCTCTTCATCTAATTCTTCAATACTTGTGTAGGGTGGTAACCCTTGCCATAAAGAAAAAAGAAAGAAAGAACAAAAAAAGAAGAAGAAGAAGTTTTTAGTTAGGAAGTTAGAATAAATAAGTGTCTCATAATAATCGTCTTTTATTTAAAGAAAAGAAAGCATACACAAATCTAACTCTACTCCTACAACTATCAGAAGTGGGATACGGTCGAGTCCTTCGCGATTTTAATTTTTGAAGTAGAACGTCGCGAGTTCGGGTGCTCTGAAAAAAGAAGAAAGCCTGAAAGTAAGGTTAAGGTATCAAGCGCAATGGAAGAATTGCATAAACTTAGTTTAGCAGACCTGAAGAAGGAATTAAAAAGCCTGGGTCTTAAAACCAGTGGCAGTAAGAATCAAGTGATTGCAAGGCTGTTGAGTGCTCAAGTTGATACGTGTTCATTTGGAAACATGGATACCGCAGATGATTCTGGAAACTTGGCAACGGCGCAAGCTGACGACAATGAAGCAAGTTCAAACCAGATATGTGTGGAAGAAAACGACAGTGACGAAAATGGCATAGAAAATGCGCCAAGGATGACTGTAAACGAAGACGAAAGGAGAAGGTTAGAAATGTTTGAAATTTCTCTTATGAAGCGAGAAATTGAGCTACTGCAAAGAGAAAACGAAATGTTAAAACGCTCTTCTGAGAACGGTAGCAGTGTAACAAAAAATGTCACTACAGACATAATTAGTGGTGAGCGCTTATTACACCCAAGTGAAGTTGATGAAATTTTACCGTGCTTCGACCTAAAAAATGAAACTTGTATGTTGGCAGCTCAGTGGATTTCCAAGTTGGAACAATTTCAAAAAATTTATAAATGGAAAAATGAGACTCTAGTGCATTACGCACGTCTTCAACTGACAAATTCAGCTAAAGTATGGGAGTTAAGTTTTGAAGATTCCTTGAATACGTGGGAGAAATTCAAAACAGAATTTTTGATTGCATTTCCTGAAGTGGATGACGAAGTTGACGTGCACTATCAACTGTCAAATAGGAAAATGAAAATCAATGAGACTTACGAAGAATATGTGTACACGATGAAAAACATTGGCCGCAAAGGACATTTAAGCGAATCAGCTATAATTAAATATATTATGAAAGGACTGCAGGACACATCAGTACGCGAGAATTTATCCCTGCAGAGATTTAATTCAGCATATGAACTACTGCAACGGTTGAAGCAATATTCCAGCATTCATGTGTCTCGAGCAAGGATTAAAGGGAGTCAAACAGGTAACGAGTTTCAAGTCATTTCAGATAATCCAACAGGGAGACCGCCAGTGAGACCGAGGTGCTACAATTGTAATATATTCGGTCATACTTCAAGAGAATGCAAGAGGCCTAAGAAGGAAAAAAGTTGTTTCAAATGTGGAAAGTCGGGTCACCTAAGCAATTGCTGCCCTACGACCGGCACTATTCATCATATAGAAACTGCGGACGACGTTGTGGATCGACTTGTCAGCTGTGAGGAAAATAATGATTTTTATTTAAATTGTGATCTTGGATTTACAGGTGATAATTTAATTTTTAATTTTAACGTAACATTGAAAGCTTTATTGGATACTGGAAGTGCAGTTAGTTTAATCAAGAAAGATCTACTTCCAGATTTTATTATAAATCATAATACAGAACAATCTGTTGTTAAAGGAGTTAATAACTCCAGAGTCGAAATTCTAGGTACGGTAACGGCTTCAATTCAGGTATCCGGTGTTTCACGTAAAGTTCTTTTGTACCTTGTACCTGATGGTACTATGCGTTATGATTGCATACTTGGTCGAAATTTCGTGAGCAAACAAAACGTTGAGTCATGTCTTTCGGGAAAAGAAAATCCTGATATATTTCCAAATGAAATTTTTAGTATCGCGATTGATAATAGTGAGTCTAATCCTGATTTGATTATTAACCCTGATCTTTCTTATGCTACCAAGCAAGAGATAAACAAAATTTTTGAACTATTTGTGGTGACCGCGTATAAGTTTAATTACTAAACTTTACGCAATGTCACACAACAACTTCCGGCACGATCAGAACGATCGCTTCGAACACTCCCTCGATCACTGAACTCCAAAATTCAGTGATCTAGCCAATTTCCGGCATCTTCATTACTGACTTCTTCTCTTGATGTACGACTACGGTTCCCTACATTGAAATCCGCGTGTAATTAAAAGGCGATATATATATATACCAACAATATAAAAAACTTAAAATAAGTGATACCTAATACATTACATTATAGTGATTTATAACAATATGCAATTTTAATTAAAGAACCTATAACTAATATAAAACGTGAGAGTTTTCATTTAGTGATCCTTGCTACAATAGGCAACCATATTGGTGACCCCGACGGCGACACGCAGTGCTTAGAACAAAAGCGTGGCGAAAAAAGTATTGAAAGTTTAGTAAAAAAATTAGTGGTTTCGTGCCGTTTCTTATCCAAACTCAGGATATTAAAAATAAAAATTGTGATTGCAATAAATTAAAACTAATAAAGCACATCAGAAGAGTGAACTCCGAATAAAAAAGCGAGTCACATGAATTAATTTTAATTTCTTATCAACTCTCTTTCAGCACACGATCAGTTTTCATGCAAAGTTATATAGACAAAAGAAATGTAAACAAAGGAGAAATTTTTGTTGGAACCAGAAAAAATAACAATTGAAACAAGGAAATCATGTTTTGAAACAGCACACCAAACGAAAAAAAATCGAATATAATACGGAACAACAGATAATTTTTAAATATGCTATCATATATAATATAATTAACAATTTTACATAATACCTACACATAATTTTTTTATATATAATTTTACATATATTATTACATATATAAATAACAACTTTACATATACACATAATTTGTCTGCCATATAATTTCACAATATATTATTACATATATAACTAACAATTTTACATATATACACATATTTTTTTATATATATAACTTTTCATATCTTATTACATATATAAAGAACAATTCTAAATATATACACATACTTTGTCTCCCATATAATTTCACAATACATTATTACATATATAACTAACAATTTTACATTATACACATATTTTTTTATATATAATTTTCCATATATTATTATATATATAACTAACAATTTTACAGTATACACATATTTTTTTATATATAATTTTCCATATATTATTACATATATGTATTATTTATAATTTTTACACATACTTATACACATTTGTTGTCTCCCATATAATATCACAATATATTATTACATATATAACCAACAATTTTACATATATACGCATATTTTGTTTTGCCCAATACATCTTCATATATCATACCTATATAAGTACATCGATACCATTGTACACATATGTACATATATATATAACGCTACATACAGCAAATAGATAAACACACCTTAAAATATTAGATCTTGTCGCATAGCCCGCATATAAAGTTGATACAATTGTCGCTTACATTTGACTATTACGTAGCGCTACCGTACAGCAGTTTAGATTAAAATTCTCAATGTCAAGAACAGAGGATACGTTAATGGACCATAATGATTCAAATGTAGATGAACCAAAGCCCGGAACGTCGGGAGTCGACGGCGTCAAACTGACGAAACTGGACATCCCGAAGTTCTGGGTACACCAGCCCGCCTCCTGGTTTTACCAGGCGGAAATAATGTTCAGGATGGCGGGCTATAGGGCGGACAGTGGCAAAGTCTACAATGTTATGGCCGCATTGCCGGAAGAGGCGGTAACGGCAATGCGGCTTAGCACCGTCGATCATGCCTCCTCCACTTACGACGAACTGAAACAGTACCTGCTCGAGAAATACGGCACTTCGGAGAAGCGCCGGCTCGAGCAGCTGCTGTCAGTGCAAGAACCTGGAGACCGAAAACCTTCGGAGTTCCTCCAGGCTCTCAAGGCACTAGCCGGAGGATCAACGGCGGTCAATGATGACCTAATCCGGACCCTGTGGGAGAGGAGACTTCCACAGGTCATCCAAGTAACATTGGCCACCACTGGCGACCAAACGCTAGCCGGGCTGGCTGCCGCAGCAGACAAAGTATGGGAGGTGCTTCCACACGGAGGCGCCTCATACACGTCTGCCGTTCGCGCAACTACAGCCAATACAGAGCCACCGTGGATGTCGCTTGAAAGCGCCATCAACAAACTGACGGCACGGCTAGACGTTTTGGTCAAAAGCCCACAAAAAACAAAAGGCCGAACACCTGCCAATCGGCAGGGCGGCCCTTCACAGCCTTCGGCCAATCAGCCACTAGGGGCCAACAAACTGAGAGGTAGCTTGTGCTACTTCCACTACCGTTACGGTAGTGAAGCACGCACCTGTAAAGCCCCCTGCAGTTTTAATGGTGGTGGCGCCAAATCGGCGAAGAAACGAGCCACCACCCCTAAAAAAAACTAAAGGGGCAGGGGGTCGACATGAGCGAGCATATAACTGGCCGCTCATATCGTTTGTTCGTCCGTGACACCAACAATCGGATGGATTTTCTGATTGATTCGGGCTCGGACGTTTCAATTGTTCCCGCCAAGGCGTTCCCGGCCCATAACGGAAGCCCGAACGTCCTTCTGCACGCGGCCAACGGATCACTGATCCGAACTTTCGGCACAAAGTTGCTGGAACTTTATCTCGGCTTACGCCGACGATATGTTCACAACTTTATCATAGCCGACACCACAAAAGCCATTATTGGGGCGGACTTCTTAACGAAGTTCGAGTTGTGCGTCGATTTCAAGTATCGACATTTAGTCGACCAGCGCACGAATTTTCGAATCAACGTGTGTGCTACAGTCGACTACAACCCCGAATCCCAACCATGCCTACTTACTGGCATATATAAAGAGCTATTAACGAAGTACGCTTCGTTAACAAAACCGCCCAATTTTAACCTTCCAGTTAAACACAATGTGCAACACCACATTGTGACTAAAGGGCAATTACCCTTTGTCACCGCTCGGCGACTCCATCCGGAGAAACTGAAGGTGGCAAAATTAGAGTTTGACCATATGGTCCAATTGGGGATTTGTCGACCTTCGTCGTCCCCCGCAGCATCTCCACTTCATCTGGTCCCTAAACGGGACTCACATGATTGGAGGCCATGCGGCGACTACCGTCGCCTGAATGCTGTCACTGTGCCGGATAGATATCCGATCCCGCATATACAGAATTTTTCCGTGAATCTTCACGGTTGCACAATTTTTTCGAAGGTTGACTTAGTACGTGCATATCATCACATACCAATCGCCCCAGAAGACGTGCATAAGACTGCACTCATTACGCCATTCGGCCTATATGAGTTTACTCGTATGCCATTCGGCTTACGAAATGCAGCTCAAACCTTTCAAAGGTTTATTAACGAAGTTACGAGAGATCTCGACTTCGTTTATGTATACTTGGACGATATACTTATCGCCAATAAAACCGAGGATGAGCATATCGTTCACCTCGAAGAGCTCTTTAAACGCCTCGATAGCTTCGGTTTAACCATTAAGCTAGAGAAATGCGTTTTTGGTGCACAAGAGATTAAGTTTCTAAGCCACCGCATCACAAAGGATGGAATACTTCCATCCTCCGATCGGGTTCAGGCTATCGTTGATCTCGCACCTCCAACTTCTGTCAAATCGATCCAGAAGTTTTTGGGAATGGTGAATTTCTATCACCGATTTATACCAAAATTGGCTGAACAGTTGGTGCCGATAAACGAGCATTTGAGAGACCTTCTCAACCGCTCACGTGCCAATAAAGTATTTACCTGGCCAGCAGAATGTCAGGCGGCATTCCTCAAGGTGAAAACCTCGATGGCTGAAGCAACTCTGCTGAACCATCCAATCGAGGATGCAAAATACAGTCTAACGACTGACGCTTCTGATTATGCAATCGGAGGCCTTTTGGAACAATTCAACGGTCAACGGTGGCAACCTCTAGCTTTTTATTCCAAAAAGCTGTCACCAACAGAACGGAAGTACTCTGCATTCGATCGCGAACTTCTCGCAATCTACGCAGCGATCAAACAGTTCCGTTATTTCGTTGAAGGACGCAATTTCGTGGTCTATACTGATCACAAACCACTGGTTCGTGCCCTTCATACAAAGACCGAACGATCCCCTAGACAGACCAGACATTTGGGTCTAATCTCTCAGTTTACCACAGACATCAGACATGTATCGGGTAAACAAAACGTTGTCGCAGACTACTTGTCGCGCTCACTAGCAACCGACAACGTTGACTCAGCCACCTTCGACCTGCCTACACTAGCTCAGGCTCAACAAGGTGACACAGAGTTGAAGTCTATAAAAGAACACCCCAGCAACGGCTCACGGGTAAAACTAGTTCTCACGCCAATACCATTTACCGCCCATCAGGTGTGGTGTGAAACTAGTATAGGCATTCCTAGGCCTTATATACCCACTTCCTTACGGAGACTAGCGTTCAACTCCGAACATAGTCTCTCTCACCCTGGTATTCGTGCTACAAGACGAGCCGTTACCAAGAAATACTTCTGGCCATCGATCAATAAAGACTGCAATGAGTGGTCTCGATCATGCCTAGGTTGCCAAAAGTCCAAAGTTTCAAGACACACCAAATCTCCATTTGAAGCTTTCAAGCTTCCAAATAATAGATTTGACCATATACATATGGATATAGTGGGACCCCTTCCCCCATCTCGTGGATACTCTTATATCTTAACGATAGTCGATAGATTCACGCGATGGCCTGAAGCATACCCAATTCGGGATATATCAGCTTCAACAGTGGCAAAAAGATTCGTCACTGAATTTGTCCCACGATTCGGCGTACCTCTTGAGATCACAACCGATCAAGGTACGCAGTTCGAATCGAAACTCTTCAATGAAGTTGCCAAATTACTCGGCACTCATCGAATCCGGACAACCGCCTACCATCCGCAAGCAAACGGGATGGTCGAACGGTTCCACAGGCAACTAAAAGCAGCCTTAATGGCAAGGGACAACACTACTCATTGGAGTGAAGACTTGCCCTTTGTCATGTTAGGAATACGCACGGCAATCAAGACCGACTTACAATGCTCACCTGCCGAGCTCGTATACGGTCAGAATCTGAGACTTCCCAATTCGATTTCTATCACAACCGATGAAAATCCAATTGAAGAATCAGAATTCCTCTCTCGCCTTCGTTCTCATATGCAGAACATTAAGGCAATACATCCTCGGCAACCCGTCCAAAAGGATACCTACGTGCCAGAAGCCCTGGAGAACGCCGACTACGTTTTCATACGAGTTGACCGAGTTCGAAAACCTTTCGAACCTCCATATGAGGGCCCATACGAAGTAATCAAACGATTACGAAAACACTTCGTCGTCAAATTGAACGGCACAACCAAGTCAATATCCATTGACAGGCTAAAACCAGCCTTCGGTTGTGACCGCGACAACGAAGTTAAGCCATCTAAAGCGGTAACATTCCGTTAACGCTACGCTGGGGGGGGGGAGTATGTGGTGACCGCGTATAAGTTTAATTACTAAACTTTACGCAATGTCACACAACAACTTCCGGCACGATCAGAACGATCGCTTCGAACACTCCCTCGATCACTGATCTCCAAAATTCAGTGATCTAGCCAATTTCCGGCATCTTCATTACTGACTTCTTCTCTTGATGTACGACTACGGTTCCCTACATTGAAATCCGCGTGTAATTAAAAGGCGATATATATATATACCAACAATATAAAAAACTTAAAATAAGTGATACCTAATACATTACATTATAGTGATTTATAACAATATGCAATTTTAATTAAAGAACCTATAACTAATATAAAACGTGAGAGTTTTCATTTAGTGATCCTTGCTACAATAGGACCTGTTGAATATGAAATGTCCATATTGTTAAATCCTGATAAAATAGTGACACATTGCCCTAGGCGACTGTCTTTTTATGAGAAAGGAAAAGTGCAGGATATATTGGATGATCTCTTGAGACAGAAAATTATAAAACCTAGTGGTTCTCCATTCTCAAGTCCGATAGTTTTAGTCAAAAAAGCTAACAATGAGATTCGTATGTGCGTTGATTATCGTGCTTTAAATAAAATTACACAGCGCGATAACTTCCCGCTTCCTCTAATAGAAGATTTGGTTGACAATTTGAGGAATAAAAGGTACTTTACTAGTCTTGATCTGAAAAGCGGATTCCATCATGTCAAGATGGCTGACAATTCAATCAAATTTACCAGTTTTGTCACACCAGTTGGCCAATTTGAATATCTGCGGATGCCGTTTGGTTTGCGGAATGCGCCGTCGGTATTCCAGAGGTACATTCACAAAATTTTCGAAAAACTTATTATGAAGAGAAAAGTGTCTATTTATCTTGACGATATTCTGATCGCAACAGAGAACATAAACGAACATTTAGAAACTCTCGCTGAGGTTCTTAAGTTATTGAAAACTAATAATCTAACTTTGAGATTAGACAAGTGTAAATTCATGTTCGAACAAATAGATTATCTCGGGTACCAAATTTCTCTTGACGGAGTAAAACCAAATCGGAAGAAAATACAAGCAGTATTAGATTTTTGTATCCCTAGAAACCCAAAGGAGTTAAAAAGTTTTCTAGGACTGTCTTCATATTTCAGAAAATTTATTGAAAAGTTTTCTATTCTTAGCCTTCCTCTGTATGAGTTAACAAAAGAAGGGGTGAATAAAAAACTTATCCCGCGTTACAAAGGCCCTTATAAGATTAAAAAATGCCTCGGAAACGATAGGTATGTGATCAAAGACGTTGAAGGTTATCAAATCACTCAGCGACCCTTTGAAGGAGTCTTTGAAGTAACTAGAATTAAGCCGTACATAAACCTTCGTAGTTATGAAAAACCATAGTTATTTAGTAAACCGCTGAAAAGAGAGGATTTGTTTTTGATTAAACTAAATGCACAAATGAATATTTGCCTTGATTTAAACTTTAAGAAGCATAACAGATATGTAATATACTAATATAGAATTACAAATAAGTTAACGAAGTAATGTTTGAATTATCTTTGTCATAGATGAAGAAATGTACATCTATATATAAATTTTCTATTACTATAGTGATGATAGATTTTAGTTCATAGGTACTATATTGTTGAAGATAGAATTTGTAAACCGTTTGTATTAATCTAAGTTTAAACGATCTTGTGATCGGGACGCTCACTTGTCAGAATGGCCGATTGTAGGGTGGTAACCCTTGCCATAAAGAAAAAAGAAAGAAAGAACAAACAAAAAGAAGAAGAAGAAGTTTTTAGTTAGGAAGTTAGAATAAAGAAGTGCCTCATAATAATCGTCTTTTATTTAAAGAAAAGAAAGCATACACAAATCTAACTCTACTCCTACACTTGTAATATTATTATACGCTAAATTACATGAGTTTTTGAAAATACAGTGTTGACTTAACTTTAAGTCTTTAAGTAAGGTGTCTTTTTCGTATTTGAAGGAATTATTATTTATTTCGACTATTAATTCATCTGAGTTTGGGCGCATCCAGCGCACTCAGCCGCTGAGCAGCGGCTAAGTGCTGAGCTCGTTGGATGGCTAGCTGAACTAAGCAGCTTAGCTCAGCGGCTGGCAAATTTCTCAGCGTAAAAATTTTATTCTAAGTAGCTCAGCGGTAGTAAATTGACGTTATATAAAATAGGAAAAAAATTTAGTTGTCAAAATAAATTCTAACTGAGCTATCTATCACATCCAGACGACACACACCGCTGAGTTACTTTTTACGCTGTGCTGTTCAGCTAAGCGGCTTTTCCGCTGAGTGCGCTGGATGCGCCCATAGATGACATTTAATCGAGTTAATCTTCTAGCTCAGAAGTACACTTCTCAGCTGGGCTGAGAAACGGGCCACGCTTATGTGCAGGGACCGAATCCGGCCGAAAGCACCAAAAAAGGTATAAGAAGAAAAAAAAACACCGCAAAACGAGCATGCGACCGAAAATGCGGGTTCCTTCTCAACCCTCCCTGGCACTCCTGTACCGAGCCGGTCCGGTCCCTGCACACAAACGCGGTCACATTTACCACTGCACAGTGGCTCGGCTTAGACATGCAAACACAAAACGAAAAACAATGCAACATTTAAGAGCACGAAACATCAAACAGAGAAGCGTGCAAAGACAATGAAAACGTGGGACACACAATGAGTCACGCCACATTAAAAAGAGCCCTTTTAAGGACATCTTCGCTAGTTTGCATGCTAAAAACACTCGCATTTTTGTTAACATTTATAAGCATGCGGTTAACTGGTTCGTTCATCCCATAATTGGTATTAGAGGAATTAATGTACAAGATAGGTGGACCTCTCAGGTTGTAGTTGTTCACTCTAAATGACTTACGGGTTCGTAGGAAGCCTGAGTCAACTTTGTCATTCAACAAACGATGAACGAATATAACGTCAGCGACCTCGCGACGCTTATGGAGAGAGCTCAAGTTGAGCAATTTAAGTCTGTTCACATAAGGCGGAAGAATAAGTGGGTCATCCCACGGTAGGTGACTGAGTGCAAAACGGACGAACTTCCTTTGAACCGATTCGATTTTATCGACATGGGAGGAGTAGTAAGGAGACCATACCTGGGAGGCGTATTCAAGTAAAGGCCTAACTAAAGATATGTACAAGTGCTTTGTGATAAGGGGGTTGTTGAATTCCTTGGACCATCTTTTTATAAATCCCAGGACTTAATTGCCCTTGGAAGAGATATAATTGATGTGGGCGGAGAAATCCAACTTACTTTCTAACCTAACCCCAAGATCGATAACAGAGTTATGCGGGAGATCTTGTTATCGAGAAAAGTATAGTCGTAAGTTATAACGCCACGTTTTCTACAAAAAGTCATGACCTCACATTTACTAATGTTAAGGACCAGGTTGTTGTTGGAACACCAAGAATAGAAGGTGTTTAGGTCTGCTTGCAGAAGTTTGCAATCCTCGATACTCCTTATGTGGCGGTACAGTTTGATGTCATCGGCATAAATAAGGATTTTACAGTGCCTCAGCAGGGTAACAATATCATCGATTGATAAAATAAAAAGAAGAGGACCAAGATGACTTCCTTGCGGGACACCAGAGGACGCCTCGATGTTTTTAGATTTGGCTCCGCGGAATAGAATCTGGTAGGTTCTGTCGGCTAAGTACGACTGGAACCACATAACCAGGGCATGCGGAAAGCCTAATTTTTTTAGTTTTAGAACTATAATAGAGTGAGAGAGCATGTCAAAAGCTTTACTGAAGTCTGTATAAACACAGTCAGTTTGACAGCCAGTGGCAAAGCCTCGAACAGTGTAAGAAGAGAACTCTAGTAAATTAGTAGTAGTGGAACGAGCTGCAAGAAAGCCATGTTGGTTAGTTGAGATAAGTCTCTTGCAGATAGGGGCAATAGCAGAATAAATAATGGATTCGAAAAGTTTTGGTATACATGATAACTTCGCAATCGGTCTATAATTAGATATTTCGTTCTTACAACCCTTTTTATGAACAGGGATTATAAAAGAGTTCTTCCATAAGGTTGGGAAGCGCCCTGTATTGAGGGATTTCTGAAATAAACATAGGATAGGAGACAGTAGGGCCCCTGCACAGGATTTTAGAACAGCAGGAGGGACACCATCAGGGCCGGACGAAAAATCTTGTGGAAGATCATTTATATGTTTCGAGATATCTTCCCTGGTTATAGACAGAGATAAATTTTGAGCCGTTTGTATTGCGTTGATATGTCGAAAATTGTCTTCATGAGGTTGGAAGACAGGAGACGAGAAAGATTTGAGGAAGAACGATGCGAACTTGTCGCAAATCTCGGATGAATTAGAACTAACAGAGTTCTCTTATTGCATGGTGTTAGGGTAATTATCGACTTTTTTCTTAGAGTTGATAAATTGAAAGAATGCTCTGGGATCGCCATACAGTTTACCTTCCATGTTGCTGAGGTACTCCTTATAGAGAGCCTCGGACAGAGCATGGAATTGGTCATAGCAATTGAGAAAAGCATAGAAGCTCGCAGTGTCTTTTCTCTTCAGGTAGGTTTTCCAGAGTTTATTCTTCCGGGTTTTGGTGTGTCTCAACTCATTATTGTACCAGGTTGGGGATGATCTGGTCAACTTTAGAGGCTCAATAGGTACACAGGATGCGAAGGTTTCATACAGGACGGAGTAAAATCTTGTTACGTCGTCATCCAACTCATTAGAGGAAAGCAAGGTATTGAAATCAATCGAAGTGAGCTTGGATTTATACCGATATGGTCAAGTAGTTGTTCCTCTGACGAATGAGCTGTTTCAGATAGGTCCATATTAGATTCACTACTGTTTTGCTCATTAATGCGAGGACTGTTTTCGATCCTACTTAGGAAATCTGCAACCTTGTTTTCTTTTCCTTGAAGGTATTCTATATCGAAGTTATATTCCTGCAACTTTAATATCCACCGTTGATTTCGCTGAGAAAATTCTTTTCCTTTATACTTGGCGTTCATATATTTTATAGGTGCATGATCCGTTATGATTTTAAATTTTTGCCCATATAAATATGGTCTAAAATAAGTTACAGCGTACACAATAGCGAGAAATTCTTTGTCCGTTACGCTATAATTTCTCTCGTGATTATTTAGCGTTCGGGATACATAGCATACTGGATGACCGTCTTGTGAAAGAACTGCTCCAATAGCGTAGTCGCTAGCATCGGTAATGACTGTAATTTTTTTTCATAATTCGGAAATTTCAAAATTGGATGGTGATGCTCATAGAAAATAGCAGCGGACAATCCAGAGTAAAAACAAGCAAGTTCACTTCATTGATTTATATTTATAACCTTTCACTTCATCACAAATTTTAATGTTTGTTAATTTAATTTAATTCACGACAATATATTACTCTAACTGAAGAATATAAACAATTGGTGATTTTTACAAAGCAAAAAAGGCAACTAACTCAATATAAAAATGCAACTTAACACAAGGAACGGCAGCTTAACTCTAATTTTACTAGGAAGGAATTATACTTATCGGACTCCGGTTAGAAGAAACCGGTGGTGGGAATATTGGTGTTGGGAACTAGGTCGAACATCCTCCCCCCGTTGAGAACGTTGGTTCTCAACAAACTGGAAGTTTCGCCACCTTGCTGATGGATCGATCTAGGATTCCGTGTCGGGTGCGAATCGTGACTACACGTACCAAGCCGTCTGCCCCGCGATGGCACGTTATAATTCGTACCATCAGCCACTTAGAGGGAGGAAGGTTGTCTTCTCGGATTAGGACCAGGTCATCCTTCTTTAAGTTGTCCCTTTGCTGGTTCCACTTTGGTCGTTGTTGTAGTGAGGTAATATATTCGAGCCTCCATCGTTGCCACAGATTTTGCATCATGGCCTGAACGTGTTGCCATCTTCCTAGTCTTGACACATTGACATCCAGAATATTGGGTTCGGGTATTGTTGTTGGTGGTTCCCCAATCAGGAAATCGCCTGGAGTGAGTGCGTCTAAGTCGTTTGGATCGTCGGAGGCAGAGCTATACGGGCGGCTGTTGAGGACTGCTTCAACTTGAGCCAGAAGTGTGTGAATTTCTTCGAAACTGAGAACTGAATCACGTATAACTCGACGAAGATGCCATTTGATGCCCTTTACCCCCGCCTCCCAGAGGCCGCCAAAATGAGGGGATCCTGGAGGGATGAAGTGCCAAGTGATACTATTCTGAGAAAGAAAAGCAGACATTAATGGTTTATTAATACTAGACGTTGCTAGTTCATGCAGTTCCCTTAGTATTCGTCTTCCACCAACAAAGTTAGTCCCGTTATCAAAGATGTGGGAAGGAATTCCCCGACGAGAGGAGAAGCGTCGCAAGGCCGCGACGAAAGCTTCAGCACTGAGGCTACTCACTAATTCGATATGAACAGCTCGAGTAGCCAGACAGACGAAGAGAGCTATATAGCCCTTGAATGTTTTAACTACACGACCAGGTCTGGACGTGAGGGTGAGTGGTCCAACATAATCTATTCCAACTCTTGAAAATGGACGTGAGATGGTGACTCTTGCTTCTGGCAAATTACCCATAAGTTGCGAGCTCTTGGTGGCTCGTTGGCGAAAGCACATGATGCAATTACGGAATGCCTTGGATGCTAACTGTTTCACACCGATGATCCAATACCTTTGACGAATCAATCCTATAAGAAGAGCTGTCCCTGGATGTAAATAGGTTCTGTGTGTATAATCCACTATCATGCTGCTAACAGGATGGTTTTTCGGTAAAATGATCGGATGTTTGGCATTGAAGTTAAATCCAGAGTTTTGTACTCGGCCTCCAACTCTTAAGACCTTGTCTTGATCCAAGAAAGGATTTAAGGAAGATAGTGTGTCCTTTGAGGAGACGTGTCCTTAGTTTTGATGTCTCTGATCTCTTCGGCAAAGGTTGTTCGTTGGACTTCCTTAAAGCAGATTGACTGAGCCTTGTTTAATTCCTTTGTCGAAAGTAGATTTCCAGCTTGTCTCTGAGGTGAATTCCGGCAGTTATCGATGAAACGGCAGCAGTAGGCTACGATCCGGATAAGTTGAGCGAACGATGATATTCGGTTGAATAAATCGTCGAAGACGTCATTTGAGACTTCCTGTACGCATACTAAGATGCGTTCTCGCCTTTCTTCCCATTTGATCTCGACGCTAGCTGGCATCAATGACTTCTCGGGCCAATTGCTTGGATCCTTGGATAACCAAAGAGGACCACTCCACCACATGTCATTTTGAGCCAGTTCTCTCGGTTGAATACCTCGTGACGTCACGTCGGCAGGATTGTCCAAAGAGGATACGTGTCGCCAAGAACTTCTGGGGATGCTGTCGAGGATTTCGGATGTTCTGTTAGCAATAAAGCACTTCCATCGCCTTGGTACACTTGATAACCAGGCCAGGACAATTGTTGAATCCGTCCACGCATAGACTTCAATCGCACCTAGAGATAGAGATCTTTTAATTTTGTCCATGAGACGAGTTAACAACAAGGCCCCGCATAGTTCCAATCTTGGTAGAGAAATTTGCTTCAAAGGAGCAACCTTGGTTTTGCTGGCGACGTTTCTGGTTATGACGATACCATTCTCATCAAAACTCCGACAATTTACTACAGCGGAATAAGCTGCTTCTGAAGCATCTGAGAAGCCATGGAGCTGGATGTTGCTAGTAGTGGCCAAAATGCGCCGGGGAATTCTGATTGTTTCTATAAAATGCAGTTCTTCTTTGAAGGCTGTCCATTTGGCCAAGATTTCTTCTGGTAGAGGATCGTCCCAATCATACTTTAACAGCCAGAGTTGTTGAAACATGATATTGATGGCAATCGTTACTGGCGCCAACCATCCTAGTGGATCGAAAATTCGTGAAAATTCACTTAGTATTGTTCGCTTTGAGTACAAGGAGTCGTTGACTGTAGATACTTCTAACAGAAAGACGTCGTCTTGAGGATTCCATCGGATCCCTAGTACATTAGAAATGTTTCCGTCGTCGGTGATACATGCATGTTCCTGGTTGTGTTCCTTGTTGTCTGATGGATCATTTGACAACAGTGGCCTTGCATTCGAGCGCCATTTTGTAAGATTGAAGCCACTAGAGCGAAAAATGTGTAAGCTGAATTTTCAATTCCAGTGCGTCTTCGAGTGAGTCCGCTCCAGTGAGGAGATCGTCGACGTAGAAGTCTTCCTTAATAATGCGGTTGGGTAAGTTTCTTTGCTATCTTCGCTGATCTGCCTAAGTACTCTGGTAGCTAAGAATGGAGCCGAAGCAGTACCGTAGGTTACAGTGTTTAAACGGTAATGCTTAATTGGGGTTGAAGGGTTTTCTCTCCAAATTATTCTTTGATAATCTCGATGAGAGGGTGTCATTAGTACCTGTCTGTACATTTTTTCCAGATCGGCGGAAAACCCTATGCGATGCTGGCGAAAGCTAATTAGAATTGTAGATAAATCGCGTTGGATTGTTGGGCCTACTAAAAGTGTTTGATTGAGGGATATTCCAGAATCCGTTTTTTCGGACCCGTCAAAAACTACCCGGATCTTGGGAATTGGATCCCTTTTGAAAACAGCATGGTGGGGCAAGTAATAAGACTTCTGTGAGTCTATGGTAACTTCTTCCGGGGATATCACCTGCATATGGCCGAGCTCTTCATATTCCTGCATAAAATTCACATATTGACGCTTGAGGTCCAAGTCCTTCGCGAAGCGTCTTTCCGTTGCATACAACCTGGTTCGGGCGTTACGTAGGGATTCTCCTAGTGCAGTGGTCGGCAAACTTATTAGCCAAAGAGCCAAATATGAATATTACAACAATTTTAAAAAAAATTGGGAGCCAAATCTGCTTATTAAGTAAACTTTTATTACACTAAATAAGTAGTACACTAACTAAAACTAAATTTCATACTTAATAAATATTTATTAATGCGAACAATGTGCTTGCATCTCCTTGGAAAGTTTGAGTAAGTCAGGTTTGTATGTTGTTCTTTTTAATTTTAGGCATGATTTCAAGTTCTTTCTCATCAATAAGACGACTTCTCAGTTTACTCTTGATAATGTTCAGTTCATGCTTGAAAAAGATTGTTCGCATATATGTATATGTAGAACCAAAAAAGGAAAGAACAGCAAACGCAACCTTTTCAGCTGATCGTAAGGGTCCAAGCGTTGAAAATGATCATGGGCGTTTTGAATAATGCAGGTTGCGTGCGCAATTGACTTATTCAGCAATGGAAGTGTGTTGCTGAATAAGTCAATTGCAACCTGCAACCTGCATTATTGAAAACGCCGCATGTCTTCCTTCTCCACGTCATTCAAAGCAGACCACTTGTGCTGTGAACTAAGATCACATTTTTTCTTCTCCAATATTTCCAATTCAAAACAAAGACGTTCGAATTTAGAGCGCCATATCTCCTTGTTTTTTAAATCCAGCAATTGTATTTCAAAGCTACCAATGTCAATATCAAAAGGTGAAAATTTCAACTCGGTTATCGTAGCATTAAGAGGATTTTTGACAAAATGCTAAAGCTGCTCTGCTGTTTTTAAATTCCTGAAACCTGCTGAGAAATGCTTCCCTCATATTTAAAATTATTGTTTTAAAATGGTGTTTATCAATAGTAGCCCAGTCGTCAGAGCCAAAATTAGACCGAAAGCTCGCACAAAATGTGATCTCGCTGAAAATTGGAACTTAGGTACTTTTTTGGGTGTAGAAAACGATAAAAAAATCTTTGCTGCGCTAACGTGTATGCTAAGTTCACAATTTTGAAAACAAATTCGAAAATTTGGTTTTTGCTTTATATATCGAAAAATAAAAAAAAATCGAAAAACTAATAGATCCACGTGAAAGAGCGAAAAAATTCACTAAAATTTATATTATAACTTATTTTTAAAAAAATTGTTTTATTATTATAAAAAATTAATAAAAATAACAGGAAAATTCGAAAAATCTAAGCGCGCCAAAAAACTGAATTTAAAAATTCTAGCTAGGCGTTCGGGGAAAAACTAAAGTATCCTTGCCTAAAATGTACGCAAAAATAAAAATGAATAAAAAAAATTTAAAGAGGACACTCTAAGCTTTCTAAGAAAGCCATTAGTTTATAATTTTTTGTTTTTTTTCTCATAGAAAACTTGACTGGAAGTTATAAATTGTAAAATTCTCACTGATGTTTATACAATTGAAGATATATATTAATAGAGGCGTACGAAAAAAAAATCCTTGTACATTTATCATCATTAGACATTTTCTTTTGATGTAAAAATAATTAAAATGATAAACATTGTCTGTGTTTAATAAAATTTATGTTTTAAAATATCCATTTTTTCTTACAGCTTTCATTCGACGCCATTTTTATTTTCAAAGACAGCCGGTGCCAGACGAGAGAAGTGAAAGACTGACTGCGGTCCAGGCGCATCTTTCTTCTTCATCATATTTTGTGTGCCGGCTGTTTTTGTATATAAAAATGGCGTCGAATGAATGCTGTAAGAGAAAATGGATATTTTAAAACATAAATTTTATTAAACACAGACAATGTTTATCATTTTAATTATTTTTACATCAAAAGTAAATGTCTAATGATGATAAATGTACAAGGATTTTTTTTTCGTACGCCTCTATTAATATATATCTTCAATTGTATAAACATCAGTGAGAATTTTACAATTTATAACTTCCAGTCAAGTTTTCTATGAGAAAAAAAAACAAAAAATTATAAACTAATGGCTTTCTTAGAAAGCTTAGAGTGTCCTCTTTAAATTTTTTTTATTCATTTTTATTTTTGCG
Organism: Thereva nobilitata; assembly: GCA_963855945.1. NCBI lineage: Eukaryota > Metazoa > Arthropoda > Insecta > Diptera > Therevidae > Thereva > Thereva nobilitata. Next base: position 92,335,534 of record OY979695.1, read on the forward strand.
TACATTTTAGGCAAGGATACTTTAGTTTTTCCCCGAACGCCTAGCTAGAATTTTTAAATTCAGTTTTTTGGCGCGCTTAGATTTTTCGAATTTTCCTGTTATTTTTATTAATTTTTTATAATAATAAAACAATTTTTTTTAAAATAAGTTATAATATAAATTTTAGTGAAATTTTCCGCTCTTTCACGTGGATCTATTAGTTTTTCGATTTTTTTTTATTTTTCGATATATAAAGCAAAAACCAAATTTTCGAATTTGTTTTCAAAATTGTGTCGCTCATTGTAAAAGTGGTGTAACTCCATATTTTAGAGTCTTACAGGTTGATTTGTTTTGGGTCACATTTTGTCATATCTTTCGCTATAGAAGTAAAGCAATTCCAGAAGTGCACTATAATTGCACTTATAGTGCACTTCTGGTGTATTTTCATAGCAAAGGTATGACGGAGTGTGACCCAAAGCAAGTCAATCTGTGGTGTTTTGAAGTGTGGAGTTACACCACTTTTACAATGAGCGACACAATTGTGAACTTAGCATACACTTTAGCGCAGCAAAGATTTTTTTATCGTTTTCTACACCCAAAAAAGTACCTAAGTTCCAATTTTCAGCGAGATCACATTTTGTGCGAGGTCAAAGTCTCTGACAACTGGGCTATAGAGGAATTATTTTCTTGACGATACTTCAGCAAGCTCGGAAATTAGATGTAATTTTTTTCTTACCAAGTTTTTTTTAAATGAAAATATTATTGCGCCTTCCGTGGATATTTGTGCCAGAGCCGCACTTAAGGTGTCAAAGACCCACATGCGGCTCTGGAGCCGCACTTTGCCGACCACTGTCCTAGTGCAATGGAATCTTCGTTGAAAGGAAGGGATACCATGTAGCGACCTGAGCTGGTACGTGAGTAGTTATTCTTGAAGTGCTGTTCGCAGAAAGTTTTATCTTCGCCAAGAGTCTGCGACTCTATTGAAACTTCTTCTAATTGCCAAAAACGAGCTAACACCTTGTCCAGATCTAGTGAAGTCATTGAGTGGCAACTGACAGCTGATGAAAGGTTTAGAGGTCTTTTGGCAGAAACAATCCATCCAAAGATGGTTTCTTGAGCGAAAACCTTTTTGGTTCTATTACTAAGTTGGCCGGGCCGAAGAACTTCCAAGAAGTGGTCAGCCCCTACGATAATGTCGATTGGAGAAGGTTCGTTGAAGTTTGGGTCGGCAAGCTGCAATCGGTCTAAATCGCTCCAGGACGGCAAGGTGTAAGGATGAGACGGAATCAACGATGTTAGCTTGTTCTTGATGAAGGCCACAGCTTCAATTTTGTTTGATTTGTTCCAGCGCGAGCAAATATTGAGTTGTACCTTCCCCTTGGCGACTCCTGCTTGCGAATCGAATACTCAATGAATCAGCAGCCGTCCATTGGTTCTCTTGAGCCGTAAACGTTGCACACAAGATTCGGACACCATCGTGACTTCAGATCCTGAATCTAAGAGGATCCGACATGGTTGAGGAATTCCCTGAGCATCAGTAACACAGACAATTGCAGTTGGCAAGGATGCTTTCGTTGGACATTGGGATGATTGTTCTTGCTGAGACAAGGTTGAAGTTTTGCCTTTAATATAGGTGTTGAATGCCGAAGCCGTTTCCAACTGTTGATCATGAACGGGTGAGTTTGGTGAAGATTCCTTGGGATTGTTGATTGAAGAAGTCTTGTTAGGTTGTGCCGTCCCATTTGCATCCTTGGTTGCGACAGGTGGATTATGTAGTAGTGGGTGATGTTTACCCTTGCACCGATTGCACTGCATCTTCGAATGGCACACGCGAACGGAATGGTTGCTTCCTAAACATTTAAAACATAGATTGTTTGCGACCACAAGGGATCTCCGTACACTGGCTGAATCAGATTTGAATTCAGAGCATTGAAAGAGTGGGTGGTCTGACCGCAACTTGGGCAAGATGCGCTTGTAGATGCGACATGCAGAGCCTTAGCAGCGTTGGAAGGTCGTTTTGAGATTACTGCAGCAGTTTATAAGGCATCGCATCTTCTATTTAGGAATTTGAGAAAATCTTCAAACGTAGGATGCTCTGAACTTCCAACTTCCTTAGACCATGACTCACGAGTGTCGAAATCCAATTTGGTAAGGGCAATATAAATTAGCCAGGGATCTCTGCTTTCCGCGCTCGGGCCTAAGGCCTTCAAGCCTCGAACAACTTCATCGCACATATCATACATGTTTCTGAGGGCCTTGATAGAAGGTTGATTTACGGATGGTTTTAATCAAGCTCGTCACTATGTGTGGCCTTTTGTCAAACCTCTCCTTTAACTTTGTCCAAGCCTCTGAGTAGTTGGAGTCACCGACTGGTAAGTAACGGATAAGGCTTGCTGCATTACCTTTCAGCAACCCCTTCAGGTATTGGAATTTCTGACATGAGGACAGGGAGTTGTTACTGTGAACAGAAGCTTCAAACAGGTCTTGAAAGGACGGCCATTCTTTATAATCTCCTGAAAAATACGGAATATTCAAACGTGGTAATCGAATTTTTGATGAATCATTGTGTCGATCGAGAACTTCATAAAAGGTTTGTTGTTGTTGTAAAAGCTGAGAGATTGTTGTGTTCAGTTCATTTGATGTTGGCTCGTCATGGCTGCCTGCCCTTAAGGCTCGCAACAGTTTTGCTTGGGCATCATAAACCTTGTTCTCGTATTCCTCTAGTTCGCTTGATTGACCTTCGAATGTCAGTAACTTGTCCTCGATGTCGGTGAATTCTCGCCAGACCTCCTTTACCTTATCGAACCTGATCTGAATGTCTTCAAGGGGTGTTTGCGCATCAATGTTGTCTGCAAAGGATTTGATTCGGGTAATGGTACTCTTAGCCCTACCTCTTTTCTGAATCAGGACGTTTTTGTCCATTGCTAGTTAAATGTGAAAGTTGACAGACAGAATTAGAGAGCAAATTTAAGAGCTGCAGGAGACAAGTCAAAAGGAAAACAACCTCAGTTTGTATAATTACTTTTAATGTTGCAATTGAACGTTAATTGGTCACTTGTATCGATAATTGTCTACTAATGTTGATCACCGCACGTCGTGATCATAAATGAAACCCTTACAATAGAGTTGATTATTAACCGCAAAAGACGCACCTTCAGTTTTTTATCAATATCTAAATTTAATAAAATGTCAATGTTTTTGGAATTCCCTTTAATGTTTAAATTAAATGTTCTTCTGCACATGCCAAGATACCGATCAATGACGTTTATTTCCGCAAGATGTAAACCGTTAGCACAAAGGAATTTTATCTATTTAATCACCGCACATTGTGATCATACATACATGAGCGTAAAAATGAACCTGACCATAACATTTTTCAAAATCGCCAAAAAACAAAACTTCAGATGGTTTATCAAATTTTAATTTTCTTGAATGTCAATATAATAATTATTAAATATGCCTTTTCCACATGCCTTTTTATTTTTGCGTACATTTTAGGCAAGGATACTTTAGTTTTTCCCCGAACGCCTAGCTAGAATTTTTAAATTCAGTTTTTTGGCGCGCTTAGATTTTTCGAATTTTCCTGTTATTTTTATTAATTTTTTATAATAATAAAACAATTTTTTTTAAAATAAGTTATAATATAAATTTTAGTGAAATTTTCCGCTCTTTCACGTGGATCTATTAGTTTTTCGATTTTTTTTTATTTTTCGATATATAAAGCAAAAACCAAATTTTCGAATTTGTTTTCAAAATTGTGTCGCTCATTGTAAAAGTGGTGTGACTCCATATTTTAGAGTCTTACAGGTTGATTTGTTTTGGGTCACATTTTGTCATATCTTTCGCTATAGAAGTAAAGCAATTCCAGAAGTGCACTATAATTGCACTTATAGTGCACTTCTGGTGTATTTTCATAGCAAAGGTATGACGGAGTGTGACCCAAAGCAAGTCAATCTGTGGTGTTTTGAAGTGTGAAGTTACACCACTTTTACAATGAGCGACACAATTGTGAACTTAGCATACACTTTAGCGCAGCAAAGATTTTTTTATCGTTTTCTACACCCAAAAAAGTACCTAAGTTCCAATTTTCAGCGAGATCACATTTTGTGCGAAGTCAAAGTCTCTGACAACTGGGCTATAGAGGAATTATTTTCTTGACGATACTTCAGCAAGCTCGGAAATTAGATGTAATTTTTTTCTTACCAAGTTTTTTTTAAATGAAAATATTATTGCGCCTTCCGTGGATATTTGTGCCAGAGCCGCACTTAAGGTGTCAAAGACCCACATGCGGCTCTGGAGCCGCACTTTGCCGACCACTGTCCTAGTGCAATGGAATCTTCGTTGAAAGGAAGGGATACCATGTAGCGACCTGAGCTGGTACGTGAGTAGTTATTCTTGAAGTGCTGTTCGCAGAAAGTTTTATCTTCGCCAAGAGTCTGCGACTCTATTGAAACTTCTTCTAATTGCCAAAAACGAGCTAACGCCTTGTCCAGATCTAGTGAAGTCATTGAGTGGCAACTGACAGCTGATGAAAGGTTTAGAGGTCTTTTGGCAGAAACAATCCATCCAAAGATGGTTTCTTGAGCGAAAACCTTTTTGGTTCTATTACTAAGTTGGCCGGGCCGAAGAACTTCCAAGAAGTGGTCAGCCCCTACGATAATGTCGATTGGAGAAGGTTCGTTGAAGTTTGGGTCGGCAAGCTGCAATCGGTCTAAATCGCTCCAGGACGGCAAGGTGTAAGGATGAGACGGAATCAACGATGTTAGCTTGTTCTTGATGAAGGCCACAGCTTCAATTTTGTTTGATTTGTTCCAGCGCGAGCAAATATTGAGTTGTACCTTCCCCTTGGCGACTCCTGCTTGCGAATCGAATACTCAATGAATCAGCAGCCGTCCATTGGTTCTCTTGAGCCGTAAACGTTGCACACAAGATTCGGACACCATCGTGACTTCAGATCCTGAATCTAAGAGGATCCGACATGGTTGAGGAATTCCCTGAGCATCAGTAACACAGACAATTGCAGTTGGCAAGGATGCTTTCGTTGGACATTGGGATGATTGTTCTTGCTGAGACAAGGTTGAAGTTTTGCCTTTAATATAGGTGTTGAATGCCGAAGCCGTTTCCAACTGTTGATCATGAACGGGTGAGTTTGGTGAAGATTCCTTGGGATTGTTGATTGAAGAAGTCTTGTTAGGTTGTGCCGTCCCATTTGCATCCTTGGTTGCGACAGGTGGATTATGTAGTAGTGGGTGATGTTTACCCTTGCACCGATTGCACTGCATCTTCGAATGGCACACGCGAACGGAATGGTTGCTTCCTAAACATTTAAAACATAGATTGTTTGCGACCACAAGGGATCTCCGTACACTGGCTGAATCAGATTTGAATTCAGAGCATTGAAAGAGTGGGTGGTCTGACCGCAACTTGGGCAAGATGCGCTTGTAGATGCGACATGCAGAGCCTTAGCAGCGTTGGAAGGTCGTTTTGAGATTACTGCAGCAGTTTATAAGGCATCGCATCTTCTATTTAGGAATTTGAGAAAATCTTCAAACGTAGGATGCTCTGAACTTCCAACTTCCTTAGACCATGACTCACGAGTGTCGAAATCCAATTTGGTAAGGGCAATATAAATTAGCCAGGGATCTCTGCTTTCCGCGCTCGGGCCTAAGGCCTTCAAGCCTCGAACAACTTCATCGCACATATCATACATGTTTCTGAGGGCCTTGATAGAAGGTTGATTTACGGATGGTTTTAATCAAGCTCGTCACTATGTGTGGCCTTTTGTCAAACCTCTCCTTTAACTTTGTCCAAGCCTCTGAGTAGTTGGAGTCACCGACTGGTAAGTAACGGATAAGGCTTGCTGCATTACCTTTCAGCAACCCCTTCAGGTATTGGAATTTCTGACATGAGGACAGGGAGTTGTTACTGTGAACAGAAGCTTCAAACAGGTCTTGAAAGGACGGCCATTCTTTATAATCTCCTGAAAAATACGGAATATTCAAACGTGGTAATCGAATTTTTGATGAATCATTGTGTCGATCGAGAACTTCATAAAAGGTTTGTTGTTGTTGTAAAAGCTGAGAGATTGTTGTGTTCAGTTCATTTGATGTTGGCTCGTCATGGCTGCCTGCCCTTAAGGCTCGCAACAGTTTTGCTTGGGCATCATAAACCTTGTTCTCGTATTCCTCTAGTTCGCTTGATTGACCTTCGAATGTCAGTAACTTGTCCTCGATGTCGGTGAATTCTCGCCAGACCTCCTTTACCTTATCGAACCTGATCTGAATGTCTTCAAGGGGTGTTTGCGCATCAATGTTGTCTGCAAAGGATTTGATTCGGGTAATGGTACTCTTAGCCCTACCTCTTTTCTGAATCAGGACGTTTTTGTCCATTGCTAGTTAAATGTGAAAGTTGACAGACAGAATTAGAGAGTAAATTTAAGAGCTGCAGGAGACAAGTCAAAAGGAAAACAACCTCAGTTTGTATAATTACTTTTAATGTTGCAATTGAACGTTAATTGGTCACTTGTATCGATAATTGTCTACTAATGTTGATCACCGCACGTCGTGATCATAAATGAAACCCTTACAATAGAGTTGATTATTAACCGCAAAAGACGCACCTTCAGTTTTTTATCAATATCTAAATTTAATAAAATGTCAATGTTTTTGGAATTCCCTTTAATGTTTAAATTAAATGTTCTTCTGCACATGCCAAGATACCGATCAATGACGTTTATTTCCGCAAGATGTAAACCGTTAGCACAAAGGAATTTTATCTATTTAATCACCGCACATTGTGATCATACATACATGAGCGTAAAAATGAACCTGACCATAACATTTTTCAAAATCGCCAAAAAACAAAACTTCAGATGGTTTATCAAATTTTAATTTTCTTGAATGTCAATATAATAATTATTAAATATGCCTTTTCCACATGCCCTGATAACTGTCCAATGATTTTCATTACCGCATTGTGTAAACCGTTACCCGTTAATTGTGTCAAATCGCAAATAGCGCCACTTCACAGTTTTTTATAAATATTTAATTTTATCAAATGTCAATATATTAATGCTCAAATGAGAGGTGCCTTAGCCACGATAAGAATTCAACAATTGTAATCACCGCACATTGTGATCATGAATGAATCGTTACAACCAAAGAATTTTTATGAAAATCGCAGAATAATGCAACCAGGTCAAAATTTAATTTCATCAAATCCAATATATTAATATTTAACTTAAATATGCCCTTTCTACGATAAATTATGACCACCGCACATTGTGATCATGCATTAAATTGTCCGAACAAAGAATTATTATTAAATCTTAAATCAGCGCACATCCAATTTTTTGTCCAATCATAAATTTAATAAAATTTCAATATTTTGCAATTGATTTTAATGGTTAAATTGCCTATTCTTTTGTACATGCCATGCTAACTGTTCAATGGTCTATATTGCCGCACGTTGTGAACCGTTACCACAAAATGATTTTATTTATTCGATCACCGCACATTGTGATTGTAAAAGACACCGTTAGCACAAAACAATTTATTGGAAAATCGTAAAATAATGCACCATTAAATCTTTTTTTTTGTAAAATATAAGTTTTATAAATTATAAGAATGCTAATCCAGGTGATACTTATCTGGCTATTGCTGGTGCTTGATGATTATTACTACGTATACGAGTCGAGTTCAGTCGACCCTATGTGAACTCGACTCGCGTCTACATGCATTTGAACTTGGGTTCAACCTGGGTTGAACTCATCATGTATACGTAGTATATGTTGCCGAAATCCGGCTCGAAGGACCATAATGATGCTCATAGAAAATAGCAGCGGACAATCCAGAGTAAAAACAAGCAAGTTCACTTCATTGATTTATATTTATAACCTTTCACTTCATCACAACTTTTAATGTTTGTTAATTTAATTTAATTCACGACAATATATTACTCTAACTGAAGAATATAAACAATTGGTGATTTTTACAAAGCAAAAAAGGCAACTAACTCAATATAAAAATGCAACTTAACACAAGGAACGGCAGCTTAACTCTAATTTTACTAGGAAGGAATTATACTTATCGGACTCCGGTTAGAAGAAACCGGTGGTTGGAATATTGGTGTTGGGAACTACGTCGAACAGATGGGATGATATTAGAAGTTTCAGTTTCTCAAAAGAAGCAATATATTGGGGATCGTTAATATTTATTTTTATATCTTTTTTCAAGTATTTTATAAGTGGATGTGCCACTTTGGCATAGTCCTTAACGAATTTTCTGTAAAACCCTGTCATACCTAGGAAACTTTTTAATTGTTTTTCAGTTTTGGGTAAATCTACTATTAAGATGTCTTGTTCTTTATTGGGGTTGGGCTTCATTCCGTCCATTGTCAATATATGCCCCAAAAACTCCGTTTCATGCTTCATAAAGCTGCATTTGTCAGCTTGTATTTTCAAATTATGTTCAACTAATCGCTGGAAGATTTTATTTAAGGAGTTAAGGTGCTCCTCAAGTGTCGTCGAGAAAATAAGGATATCGTCTAGATATAACACGCAAATTTTATTGATGTATTCTCTTAGTATGTTATTTATCAGCCGCTGAAAAGTGGCGGGGGCATTTTTTAATCCAAACGGCATTCTTACGAATTCGTACAGGCCGGATGGGGTTATGAAGGCCGTTTTTTCCATATCTTTTTGGGCTATTAGTATTTGATGGTAACCTTTTGCGAGGTCTAGTGAACTGAAGTATTGCGCTTTCCCCAACTTGTCTAATATACCTACTATCTATATTAGGAAGTGGGTACTTATCATCTATTGTTATCTCATTCAATTTCCGATAGTCAACTACTATTCGGTATTTTTGAACTCCGGAATTGTCTTTTTTCTTCAGGATAACGATTATTGGTGAAAAATACCTACTGTTACTTTTTCGAATTATTCCGTTTCTCTCCATTTCTTCCATCTGAATCCTCACTTCGGCTTCATGCTGAGCTGGGTAACGGTATAATTTCAAATTTATCTGTTCACTAGTCGTTGTCCTAATTTCGTGTACTACACTTGTTGTATTAGTGAGTTTATCCCCTTCTTTATATATTAATTTTTTATATTTATCTAAAAGTTTCATTATTCCTGATTTTTCTTCTACGTTTAAATGGTTTAATTCTACGTTCCCAAAATCACCCTCTTCTAAAGCAATTACTTGGTTTTCCACGGTTTTGTTAAGAAATGGTATAATTGGGTTGTTACTAAGTACCAACTTTTTATTTTTTATATGAATATACTCAACATATAGGTCAATAAAATCCATCTCTATCAAAAAATCAAAAGTTTTCTCTGTATCCATTTTTATCCATCGCATTTTGGCATTACGAGGTTGTTTGAACTCTTCAGGACACTTGGTTTTTACATATTCCGTATTTGCTTGAACCTGTCTTTCTATAGTATTTATACGAACAGCTCCTCCCTCTATTTTTTCATCAAATTCCTATGTTACTTTTCGCGAATTTAATAAACTTATGGTGGACCCTGGATCCACGAAGGCAACAAATTTTTTATTTTCTATTGTTATTATAATATAAATTTTTCTTTTTTCCGAGGCTAGTTTATAAAAAACTCGTCTTCCATTAAATGATTTACTTCATTTGTGTTACTGAGGGAGTCGACCTCCATCGGTTGTACATTATTATTAATATTATTTCTATTAAAGGGATATTTATTAAATTGCCTACTACTAGAAGGATTAAAACGAGATTGCCCAGAGTAATTAAAATTATGTCGAGTCTGCCCATTATTGTGGTTAAACCCGTTTTGTCTTACCTGTCCCGAGTCGTTAACGTTATAATTATGTTGTTTAATTTGACCAAAATTTCTATTATTGTTACTTTTAAAATTATGATTTTGTCTTTGGATATTCTGCTTTGGATGTCTTTCTTTGATTACATTACTACTATGTCGACACCATTTTAAATTAAATTGATCTTCACCGATATATTTATAAATGATAATTCTAATTTCTTCCAAAGTAAACTTATCTCTTAATTCTGCGGCTAATGAACCTGCCGTCAATTCTTTTATTTTTAAAATCAACATACTACTCAAATTATTTATAAGTTGGCTTTGGAATTCACTAAAAATGGCACATTCTGATATATAATCTACAATCACTCTAATTTTGTCCATTAATTCTGTAATGGTACTTACTTTGAGAAAACTTATTTCCTGCATAATTTGACCTTGGTCCCTCGATGGTTTGTACTGCAACTTCAACTTTGTTTTGCATTCTATCCAGGTTAGAGGTGGTGACGATTCCAGGTAGTTTTTTGCTGGTCCTAATATTTTTTCAGTGTCGATTATTGTGTAAGCCTGATGAGCCTGGTTTCCAAAGTCTGCCAGTGCTCAGTCCACTGCTGCTATAAACGCTGGTAAGGTTCCAGGTCTTCCTTCAAATGTTTGAAGATATTTTAGGCCTTTTTCAATTCGTCTCCTTGGAGTTAGTTGTTGTTGCTGTCGATTTAAAATATCGGTAAGAGCAACAATGCATTGCTCCATGATATTTGGCTCTGGTTGATGTTGTGGTTGCTGTGGTTGGGCCATTCTATGTTGGTCGATAATTCGATTTCTCCGATTTCTTCTTTCCAGGGTTTAGCTGTCGTTTCTTCGCGATTCACTAAATTGTGGTTTAAATCACTTTGTCTCAAACTTTTTTCACCCTTTGTTTTTGTTTTAAAACTTTCGATTAAAACACTTTAAAAATTGGTTATATATATTTTTTTTCTTTTAACTCGTTCGAATCACTGGATCCTAATTCTTCTGAACAGGATCTAACCGACTGCGCCACTTGTATTTTTCACTTAAATCGTGAATTTAAAAAACAGATAAAGAAAATAAAACAACCGTCAGAAATTAACAGAAGAAACACTATCGAAAACTTTTCCCAATCTTCACCACAACAAACAATAAAAACTCAACTTTATTTTTTATATTAGAAAAAAAGCTTTATTTAACCGAACGAATTTAAGTACCTTCCGAGTTGGTGGTTTATTACTAACTCCTTGTACATAATTTTATAAGACATTTCTTACCTAGAAACTTTAATATAATAAAGATCATAAAAAGTGCATCTAAGCATTTTGATGAGAACCTTGAATTCTATTCTCGACTAACGAGAATGATTCTCACGATTTTCTTGAGCTTTTTTAATCTTATTTTGTTTTTTATTTTGACGGTGTCATTTTCCGTCTGGGGAAAATTCCTGATGCCCTTTACCAGGCCATAGGTTTTGGTCTGGATGGTATTTCATACACATCTGGTGCATCTTTATTTTGCAACATTGTCATATCTCTAACTCGCGCTATCGCATACCTAAACAAATAGTCACCGACCAAGGGTCGAATTTCCTCAGTGACTTGTTCAAAGGAGTGTGTAGACTGTTAAAGATTAAGAAGATCCAGACTTCAGCCTACCACCCTTAGTCCAATGGTGCACTTGAACGGGCCCATAGGCCCCTGATCGAGTATCTGCGCACCATTGTAGATGAAAGCCCAAATGGTTGGGACCAATTCTTACGTACGGCAGCGTTCGTGTACAACAATAGCGTACACGAGTAGAGTTTCACGAGATGCAACACTAGTGTTGCAACTCTCGCACTATTGCTTGCGACACAAGACAACACGCGAGACAACGGTTTCTGCCCCATTGCGAGAGTAGCGCGACAGTAAAAAAAAGCCCAGTCTCGCTGAGACAACAGTATCGAAAGCGAGACTGTCGCGCTCTCGCTCGGTCTCGCGGGATTTTCCAGTCTTTTAATTTTTTCTGGGATCGTTAGCGGGATTTCCCGATTCTATGGAAAGTAGAGTTTTATATTTTCGTCGGTAAATTTTTTATGAGCCAGACAGGACAACGACAACCCCAGGCTTCCAGAGTTAAAAGAAGCTGGTAAATCCCCAAAAGCGCCGGCGTGAGCGCGAGTAGCCTCCCTACCCTATTGTGGTGGTTTTAACCCTTTAGGATAATTGTCTCTTATCATAAAATTTAGCTTGATATAGTATAAATCAACCACCTTCGCAAATAAATATTGAAACATTGTATTTCATGGGATTATTTTTTTGATAGTGGGGCCCTTCTTTAAACACAAAACGTAATAAAATAGCAAAAATATCAAACACAAAACGAAATTCTCTTCTGTAAAAAAAGATTCTTCCGCTCAAACAAAAACGACAGAAAATAAAAAAATATAGCGCGTGTAACCAGTGCACGTGAAAGACGTGAAACATCTTTGGCGATCTTTATCTTTCTTTAAATTAAATAATTAGTAAGAATAAAGGCCATTTTACATACCAAACGCAAAGGGAAACGCAGCTCTGGAGCTCTTTTATCGCACAGCAATTTTGCGTTTGGGATGTAAAAAAGCCGTAAATTTTTTACACACCGATTTGTGTTGAAAATGTACCATTGCCGTTGATGACCTTCCACCATGATGTCTGGCCTATATTTTTGGTGGGCTTGGAAACACGTTTTTCTAGACAAGTCGATTTTATTAAATAATACAGTCGTTATACAGATTTTTATGCTCTCCATGTTTTTATTTTAGTCTGTTAAAAGTCTCAGACTATTACTTAATCCGCTGACGCGACGCAGCGACTTAAAGTGCCCCTTGTCATACGACATGAGAAAACAGCACGGCTACTATTACACGATTTCTTACCAGACGTCAGAATCTCAAGAAGGCCCATGTTTGTGTTCTAATTATTTTCTAGTTTTTGGTACAGCTTATGATTTCAAATAAAACCATTTAACTTAAAAGTTTTTTTTACCTATTTTTATTTTCTAGTTTTTAGTTTGGGTTTTGGCTCGTATCATCATGCAAACTTCTCATCCTTTCCAACTCTTTCATTGCATCTTTGGTGCACGGTTTCTTACCTGTTAATTTCTCACAATCAAGCTCCTCAATACATAGCCCTTCCAAAGTTCTTACGCGACTCAATGTTACATACCATATTGCCAGCGGCATTTGGAATTTTCTAATTTTGACAACAAATACATTATTTCCGACCTTAAACACGACCGATCACACATTCGTCATCTGTCACCGTAAAAACCCTCCCATACCGATTTTCAATGGATTCAGAACACATCTGCAAAATTCATCCGCCATATTGCCGCCGCCATTTTGAATTTCCGAATTTTGAAAACAGTTTTGTCATTTGTGATCTTAAAAACTCCCCGATACGGATTTTCAACATATTCAAAGCACATTTGCAAAATTCATCCGCCATTTTAAATTTTCAAATTTTGACCACAGAATCGTAATTTAAGGCCCTAAAAACCCCCGGATACCGATTTTCAATGGATTTAGAACATATTTGCAAAATTCATCCGCCATATTGGCGCGGCCATTTTGAATTTTCAAAATTTTGACAACAGAATCGTCATTTGTGGCCCTAAAAAAACCCGATACCGATTTTCAATGGATTAAGAACACATTCGCAAAATTCATCCGCCATTTTGAATTTTCAATTTTTGACCACAGAATCGTCATTTGTGGCCCTAAAAACCCCCGATACTGATTTTCAATGGAATCGCAACACAATTGGAAAATTCATCCGCCATCTTGGAACCGCCATCTTGATTTTTTTTACAAAAATGTCAGATTGCATTGTCACGGGAACTCAATGTGTGTGCAAAGTTTCATAAGAATCGGTTAAGTAGAAGCAGTTGAAAAAGCTGTCGCAAGTTTTGAACCGAACAAACAAACAAACAAATAAAACCATTAAATATAAATAATAAAATTCAAATGCAGAGATCAAGAATTGAACCCGCGACTTTTTGGAATATCAACGTCGTAAGGCAACCACTCAACAATTTTTTCCACTCTGCCTATTTCTGGCTCGTCATGTCTGGCTCGCGGCATATAAACACTTTTCTTTGGTGCTACTATTTTTTTTTTAAATCTCCGTCTTATTCTGTCTTGCTCAATACAGATCTTCCGTTTCCCGGAATGAAAATTGGATTGGACGAAGCGTTCCCTATAAAGCGTTCCCTATAAAGCGTTCCCTAAAAAGCGTTCCCACAAAATGTTCCCGACCATGAAGAATTACTCTCAACGCGCGCAAAGATGTTTCACATCAAAAATTCTCTTCTGAAAAAAATTCTCTTTCGATTTCTCTCGTCTCCCTCGGAAAAGGAGGCAATTTTCTTGGAAAAATGTTGAAATTGGCACAAGTAGAATATTATTATAGATTATTATTGAAATTATCGCGAGAACCCCTTAAAAAGGGGTCTTTTTGGCGTTTTTGCATTTTTAAGGGTGACACCAAGACCCTCGTAAGTACAGGCCTGGAAGCAGACTTTTTGGTTGTGTCTGTGCGGGGCCAAAATCGTCTGACAGTTGTGGAATTAACATGGCCGAAGCCGTACGAAGCAATTTTTTAACTTTGCTTTTGGAATAAAAAGTGGTAAAATAATGTATTTTATCACTTTTTAGTGCACACGGATTATCAGTGATAAGTTATTTAGTGATCTGAGTCCATAAATTAAAAAAAAATTAGTGGTTAAGTGTATTTTAAGAGTGTTAATTGATTAGGTGACCATTTTTGTTTACAATCGCGGTGGTTTTTTCGTGTTAATTTAGGGAAAAGGTGTTGAATTTGTGTAGTAATGGAATTAAAAGTGAATTTAAAGTAGTTAACAATTATTATAGAAGAGTTATTAAAAACATAAGTGCAAGTACTACCACACAACATGAATAACAATAACTTTTTCACTTTTCCTTCACATTTTTCTGCACTTATGTTTTTAATAACTATTCTATAATAATCTTTAATCACTTAAAAAGCACTTTTTATTATGTTACTACACAAATTCAACATTTTTTCCCTAAATTAACACGAAAAAACCACCGCGAATGTAAACAAAAATGGTCACCTAATCAAGTAACATTCTTAAAATACACTTAACCACTCACTTCATTTTAATTTTTTTTATTAAATCACTAAAACACTAATCACTGATAATCCATGTGCACCAAAAAGTGAAAATATACAATATTTTACCACTTTTTAGTGCAAAACAAACTTAAAAAATTGCTTTTTATGGGTTCGGCCATGTTAATTCCACAACTGTCAGAAATTTTTGGCCACTTTTCAGCTATGTTAGTATTAGTTGGCCTGTCTGCTTCCAGGCCTGTACTTACGAGGGCCTTGGTGACACCCATATTTTAGGACTGCGAGACCCATAAGCGACCCAAAAAACATATAGGGAATGAGTTTCAGAACGGTGTTATTTTGATGTCGGGGGTTTCTTTGGGCAGGAAGATGATTGTGGAACGTGGAAAGATCACATTTCTGCCTATTTAGATTCGTCGCGTGACTAATAATTTATTTTAAAAAATATTGTAAAAAGGAATAAAAGACTTCAAATTTTATTATTAGTTCTGATTTTTATTAAGTGCAATAGAAGACTGACTTGGTGACTTACATTTAATTGCGATCAAGTGGGAAAGCTTTTTGGGATTTGCTGACTGTGCTTGGGAAAGGAAATGGGTGTATGGGAAACATGATGCTGTACGTGAGAATAGTTTGGATAATAATTGCTGACTTAGGATGAGTGTAGATAAATGAAAAATTATTGTGGTGTACATATTAAATTACTCTCTATGAAGTGGGTTGTGGGTTGGTATGTAACTCGTCCCCCCTTAAGTGAAGCGACGGCCAGAGGAGCTGGATCCTTGCAGGTTGATCGGTGCCATTAGAGTTTGTCTGAGTGTTTGTTACGTTATCCGGGTTTCTTTGCTTCCTTTGGAGATAGAACCAAATGATGATGATGATGGTAATGCAGATGAAGGTTGAAGAAATTCCGTTAGTGAAGTTAACAGTATGACTCATTTTTGTTTGTAGCAGATCGATTGTTTGTCTATTTTGGAAATGATAGGATTTGAGTTTTTGAAGCGAAAGTTGTTCTGTGATGGATATAGCTTTTATTTGGTTGAATGTAGATGGGTAAATTCTGATATCGTCCCAATAAACACTGCTTCGTCCTTCATAAGTTATTCCATTTATTTGAACTTGACATTGTTTAAAATATATAAGCAACGTTCCCTTAACTCTCCGTTGATTTAAATCGCAAGTTGACATTATTGTTGTTTCAGGAGTATTGATAAGAAGGATATAATCCGGTTCTGGTTGCAAAATTTCGGTGGTTTCGTGTCGGTCCTCTAAATTACATTCTGCTGGGAGGTTGTTGATAAGTTTAGCGATGCATCTGGACTCGTTAGCTTTCTTTTGGTCTTGAGACCATTTACAATAAAATATTTCTTCTATCCTAGGACATGCAACGTCAAAGTATTGAATATTTTCGGGACTAAGGGTTGCGAAAGGTTTGGATATTATTCTTTTGGTTCTATTTATAGGTAGGGGTATAACGTGAAAAAGGGAGTAATCTTCATTTACTGTTATGGGAATTTGAATATTAAAAATTATATTTGAATCATTATAGTAGGCCTGCAGATTGAGTAGTTCATAAATGTGCTCATCCGATCTTATATTTATAGATTGGTTTTTGAAAATATAATAAATTTCGGTTAATTCATTGGGACTCAATATTTGTTTGGAGATTATGTTCAATCTAGCCGACTGCCTCGGCGATATTAATCAAGTGATTACTCAACAAGTCGATGTTGTAATTTACTTGATTTAGATATTGTGCTTGTTTAATAAACAGTTCCTTGGAGTTAATATTATCATTTATTTGATTTTGGAATTGTTTCATGTAGTTTTCAATAGCTGCAATGTTGTACATTTTATAACAGAACCTAAACCGTCAATAAGCTCTCGTTTAAGTCTCCTTTTGGGCATTAGGGTTTTTAATTTGTTCTCTATTTCCTCTAGTTTTAATTTTGTAATTTTGAAAGAGTCAGCGAGTTCTTTTGTGTTGTTTAAGGCTAATATTTGAGTCAGTAATTCTTTTGATATTTTCCTCATACTTATTTAATCTGATAATATGGAGTAGGTTACTATAACCGCGGATAACTTTCTTCTTCTTCTTTCTTTAACGGCTCTACAACCGGGATCCGGTCCTGGCCTCTCGCAACTGTTCTCTCCACCGGTCCCGATTCTGAGCCGATGTCATCCAATTTGGCATCCCTATGCTCTGAGCGCCCTGGTCTACGCCATCCTTCCAGCGGAGGTTGGGTCTCCCTCGCTGTCACACCCCATAAGTCTTACCGCAGAGAACTTTCCGAGCAGGCTCATCTTCACTCATACGAGCTAGATGTCCTGCCCACCGGAGTCTACCGAGCTTTATTTTCCTTACAACATCTATGTCGCGATAGCGCTCGTAGATCTCGTCATTTTAGAGTCTCCGGAATCGTCCTTCCTCACATACGGGGCCAACAATCCTCCGAAGTATTTTCCTCTCGAACACCGCCAAGAGGTTAGAGTGCTTTCTGCTAAGCACCCACGTTTCGGATGCATATGTGAGGACCGGCAAGACCATCGTCTTATATAGTAAAAGTTTAGACGTTATGGTTAGATGCTTGGATTTGAAGAGCCTTGAAAGGCTATAGTCGGCTTTGTTGGCTTTTAGCAGTCGTGCGCGTATTTCAGGTTCCATGCTATTGTCGGCTGCTACTATTGACCCAAGGTAGGTAAATGATTTTACCACATCAAACTCGTGTTCCTCTACCTTGATTGTGGGACCAATGTTAGGTGTTCTTGCAGACGAGGCCACCATGTACTTTGTTTTGCTTTCGTTGATGTGCAGTCCTAGATTTCCTGCCGCCCGCTCAATCTGGATGAAAGCTTCTTGTACAGCTGTTGATGTTCTTCCAATGATGTCAATGTCGTCTGCGTAAGCCAGTAATTGGGTGGACTTGTGGAGGATTGTGCCCCTTGATGTCACGCCCGAATCTCGGATCAATTTCTCCAACGCCAGGTTGAAAAGGAGGCAGGCCAGACCGTCCCCTTGTCGGAGTCCATTATAGATGTTGATTGGTCTGGACAGTATTCCGGATACCTTTACTTGGCTTGTCACATTGGTCATGGTCAACCTACATAGTCTTGTCAGCTTATTGGGAATGCCGAATTCTCTCATGGCTTTGAAGAGTTCTACTCTGGCTATGCTACCATAGGCGGCTTTAAAGTCTATGAAGAGGTGTTGGATTGAGTTTTGAAACTCTAGACATTTTTCCATAGCCTGCCTCAAAGTGAAAATCTGATCGGTTGTTGATTTGCCTGGGCTGAAGCCACACTGGTATTGGCCTATGATGTTTCTAGCGTATGGGGCCATCCTGTTTTGTAGGATGGCGGAGAATATCTTATACGCGGTACTCAACAACGTTATACCACGATAATTGCTGCACGTTGTGATATCTCCTTTTTTATGTACCGGGCAGAGGATGCCTTTTCTCCAGTCTTCTGGCATCGCTTCCTGCTCCCATACTTGCACAATTAATTCATGAATCGCTTGGTGTAATGTAGGCCCTCCATAATTAACCAGCTCCGCAGCGATGCCGTCTGCACCCGAGGCCTTGTTGTTTTTGAGCCTGGTGATGGCACTGCTAACTTCTGCTAAGCTTTGTGGTGACAGCATAGCATTATCGTCAGATATTGGTGGAGCCTCCAAATCCTCCGTTAGCTCGCCATTTAGCAATTCATGAAAGTGCTCTTCCCATCGCTCCAAGATGCCTTGAGGATCGGTGATCAGATTCCCTTCTTTGTCCTTGCAATATGTGCAACGAGGTGTGAATTGCGTCATACCGCGTACTCTTCGGTAGAACTCCCGCGCCTGGTGCGGCCGTCGCTCTCTGTAGCGTTCTAGTTCACAAACGAGATTTTTCTCCCAGGCTTCCTTTTTTCGTTTGTGAATTCTCTTTTCTTCTTTTCTGAGCTCTTTATATTTCTCTTCGCGTGCTCGTGTTCTCTGAGACTGCTGCATTGCTCGATACGCAGCATTCTTACGTTCAGTTGCCAGCTTGCATTCATTATCGAACCAGTCGTTCCGATCTCTACGACTTCTGCCTAAGATGGAATCAGCAGTACTAATGACAGTATTTTTAAGGCGGGTCCAGCTCTCGTCGACGCCCGGCATCTCATCCCCAGGACTTGCTCTTCTGAGTGCGAGTTCTAACGCCTAACCGTAGCTGTTTCTGGCCATTTCGTTGCGGAGTGCAGCTGTGTTGATTCGAGCCTGATCAGCGGATACAAAGCTTTTCAGCGTTGTAATGCGCTCTCGGAGCACCATACCAACAAGATAGTGATCTGAGTCGAAGTTGGCACCTCGGTACGTTCGTACCGTCATCAGACCCGAAAGGTGGCGGCGGTCTATCAACACATGGTCTATTTGATTGCGAGTTGCCCCATCAGGAGATATCCAGGTGGCTTTATGGATATCTTTACGCGCAAATCTGGTACTTGCAACGACCAAGTTCTTACTTGCTGCCATCTCTATAACTCGCTGCCCATTGTCATTAGTGTTCTCATGCAAGCTGTGGATGCCGACATATTGCCTGTATACGGGCTCCCGGCCTACTTTGGCGTTCAGGTCTCCCAATATGATTTTTACATCATATCTGGGGCAGGCATTAAGTTCCCGTTCAACTACTTCGAAGAATTCTTCTTTTTCATCGTCCGGGGACTCTTCTGTAGGTGCGTGAACGTTTATGAGGCTGATGTTCTTAAATTTGCCTCGCACACGAAGGGTACATAGCCTTTCGTTTATTGCTTTAAAGCCGATAATGGTAGGCTTCATCCTTTTGCTGACCATAAAACCTACCCCGAGCACATGGTGTTTCGTATGACAGCTGTAATATACGTCATAATCAGGCTTTTGCAAAACACCATTCCCTGTCCATCGCATCTCCTGAATGGCGGTAATGTCAGCTTTATATGTTGACAGGGTATCGGCCAGGTGTTGTGTAGCTCGAGTTTTGTACAGAGTTCGTACGTTCCATGAGAAAATTCTTAAATCATTTTGCCTTTTTCGTTGCCGTGGTCGTCGTCGTTTTTTCCAGTATCCGAGGCATGTTGCTCGTTCCGTAATGTTTGTTTTTTACGGGTGAGGTTATTAGCCTCACGCCAACCTTACTTGGAAGGGACTAGCCCGATCATGTTAGCCTATCCTCTCTCATAGGATAGTTACCAGTGGCCACCGCTAGGAGGTTATGATCGCACTTCCACCAGTCCGGAATAGTTACGGCACGTGCATGTTATGCTACATGTTATTCCCCCTATCCCGCTGATGACTGACCACCGCGGATAACTTTAGCTTTTCCTAAATGCATGGGAAGTAACCCTTGGCTATTGCTGAGATCCTGGATCTCCATTTTCTGTCCTTGAGCTGCGCATACCCTGAAATTTAAGTTTTTTCTTAATTCTACATTTATGAAATTTTTTGTCTTTAGCGACAAGTACTGTCGCTAACCTATTCTGCTTAACATTATGCTTAGTGAATCTAGGAGTTAACTTGTTGCGTCTACATTCTTTCCTGAATATATCTGAACCTTCATTTAATATACCTGGTTGTTCCCTATTTTGGTTTAATTTATTGATATTCTTAAGTGTTCTATCTTCTAATAATGCTTTTATGCTAGGATATAGTTTTGCTTGGAATTCATTTAGTTTTTGTAAATATTCGTGTTCATTATTATATTTTATATTATTATTAAATCTATAAGTTCTCCCATAGAAAAACTCATATGGACTATATTTTGTAGCACTATGGATGGCGTTATTATATGTAATTATTGCCTCGTTCAGAAGTTCTTCGTGATCCTTATCCTTCTGCTTGTCATAAATGATTCTATAAATTTCTGTGAGGGTAGAATGCATACGTTCAACAGGGGCATTACTACTGGTCTGTTGAAATGAAGTAATATGGTGAGTAATCTCATATTGCGAACAGAAGTCCTTAAATATGGTTGAAGTAAACTCTGAACCTTGATCCGAAACTAGTTTTTTCGGCAAGCCGTGTAGGCTAATGTAATGTTTTAGGCATTTAATGATTGACAAGCTATTTCAAGCTGGTAGTGTATAGGCGGCGGCAAATTTGGAAAATTTATCTAATAGGGTGAGTACTTGTTTGTGGTTGATGCTATATATGTCTGTATGTACTATGTCAAGCGGTTTTTCGGGGGTTTCTGTGATTTGATATTGTAATTTAGGAGGGTTTCTGTCATACTTCATAGTCTGACAGATTTCGCAGTTATTAATAATTTTTGAGATTTTAATTTTAATGAATGGGAAATAATATTTACGTTTTAGATGCGATAACGTTTCGTTAATTCCTCTGTGGTTACTTTTGGTATGGTAGTCTCTGATTATCTTGTCTTGCTCATCATTACATTGAATGTCGGATAATATTTCTGTGCAACGAACTAGTCTAAATACTTTGGAATTACAGAAAAATTTGGAATAAACTGTTTGAATGTTCTTGAACGTATCGTTGTCAGTATAAACGGCGGTTAGTTTATTTGGTGGTAGGTATTGTTTGAAGAGGTCAATGATATCTTTTTCCGAAAAATATGGCTTACGAAATGTACGTCTTTGTTTGTTTTTGAACAGCATTTCAAGATATGATGGTGGCCGTCCGTCGGATTTTTCAAGTATGAATTGTAACTTATACTCATTTAAAGGGCGCTCTGAAATCGAAATCCCATCGTTTAAGTTTTCGATTGCTGAGTGGATAGTAGAGCCGTTGGTACTTTGTTGTGACGTGGAGGTTCTTAATTCGTTGGTATTCAACTCGGTTACATGACTTTCGACTTGATTCAATCTTACACGACTCAACGCATCTGCGTTTGAATTTTGTTTACCCTTTCTATAGACTACTTCGTAGTCGAATTCTTCCAACTTCAGTCTCCATCTAATGAGTTTAGAGTTAGGGTCTTTAAGGCTCATAAGCCAAGTGAGAGGCTTATGATCAATAACAATTTTGAACTTGTGGCCGAAGAGATATGGCCGAAAATACTTGGTTGCCCAAACAATTGCGAGGAGCTCCTTTTCGATAGTGGAGTAGTTGACTTCAGTATCAGTTAAGGTTCTACTCGCATAGCAAACAGGTTTATCGCTGCCGATAGGGCTTTGCGATAATACAGCACCAATTGCAAAGTTGCTGGCATCGGTTGTCAGCACGAAGGCCTTGGAGAAGTCGGGGTACTGTAGTAAAGGGTCATTCATGAGAAGATCTTTGCAGGTCTCGAAGGTTTGAACATACCGTGGATTTAATTGCACGGTTCTTCCCTTTTTGAGGCATTCAGTTAATGGTTTGGTAAGTTTCGCAAAGTCCTTAATGAACTTGCGATAATACCTTAATAAGCCTAGAAATCCTTTGATTTCTTTTTGTGTTCGGGGAATTGGAGAGTTTTTTATCGCCGTAATTTTGTCCGGGTTTGGTCTTACGCCCTCTGTCGTTATAAGATGGCCAAGGAAAGCAATTTCCTTACGTAGAAATTCGGACTTATCTAAATTGATTTTCAAGTTTGCTTGTCTAAGTTGTTGAAATACCTTTCTTAGGTTCTCGGCATGCTCCTGTAGCGACGTAGAGAATATTATAATGTCATCGAGATACACGAGACATATTCTCCCTTGTAGGTCTTTCAGTATGTTATCCATAACCCTTTGGAATGTAGAAGGGGCGTTTTTAAGCCCAAATGGCATACGGACATACTCGTAATGGCCTCCCTCTACAGTAAAACCTGTTTTACACACATCTTGAGGTGCCATCTCAATTTGGTGGAATCCACTAGCAAGATCTAGTGTCGTGAAATACATAGACTTTCCCAGTTTATCTAGGATTTCACTAATATTGGGCAATGGATACCGGTCGCTTATCGTTTTCTCATTTAACTTTCGGTAGTCAATGACGAGGCGCCATTTTTGTTTACCTGTTACGTCTTTTTTCTTTGGAACAATCCAAACAGGAGAGCTCCAAGGGGAATAGCTAAGCCTAATTATTCTTTGTTCGAGCAAATCGCTGATTTGTCTTCGAACCTCTTCCTTATGCACATAGGGATATCTATACGACTTTGTATGAATGGGTATGTCGTCTGTCGTCTGAATATGGTGTTTTATCTGATTGGTGAAGGTCAATTTCTCACCTTCCTTAAAGAATATATCGTCGTACTCCTTACAAATTTTTAACACTATCTTTCTTTCTTCTATGTTTAAATGGGAAGTACGAATTGAGTCGAAAATAATTTTGTCTGAATTCTGAGGGTAGTCTCCATATTGGATGTTGAAATTATTAAGTTCCAAAAAATTGTTTGGGGAGAATTCCCGTACTTTTAGCGGTTGTTCTAGAAGTAGAAATTCATCATGATTTCCGTAATTGGTTACCTCAATCAGGCTATACCAATCTTCTGCTTTAGATATTCCCTCTGCAATAAGTAAACCAGGTTTGAGTTCGGTCGTTTGTATGTAAATTTCTCCATTTCGAACGTCGACCGGTAATCTGGTTATCAATTTTGATTTGGCTGGGATCACATATTTATTTGACATGACATTTGGCTTAAACTTGAGTGGTATAGAAGCGTTTTTAGTAATTAAAATTTTATTACCTAGATCTACTTTGGCACTTAGAGAGATGAGTGTATCGAGGCCCAATAGGCCATCAAAATACCCGTGGAATCTGAAAACTAAGAATTCTATTTCTCCTGGTTCTTGGAACTCGACAAAATTCGGTAAAATGACTTGCTTGTCTAGGGTGTGTTTATTAAAAACGGTTATAATAACTGTAGGTTCGGATAGCGTGATATCGGTCGGGTTTATAAATTCAGCGTTAATAAAGGAAGATGAAGATCCAGTGTCAATAAGGATTTTAAGTGGCCTTCCAAAAGGAGAAGAAATATTAATATATGGAAGGACAGTCCCATGTTTATTGATGTCTAAGTATCCGATGGGTCTGTCGAGGCGTTTATGGAAAAATTTTGATCATCTATTTCGAAATTTGGAGGTTGCTCAGAACCTTGTTCATCAAGTCCGTCAAGATTGCCGGTATTGGTAGTATCATCAATATCAGTAGGTAGCTGATTGAGTTCGTATTGGGGTTGGTGGAAGTTATATTCTCTTTCGTTTATGTTAAATAGCTCTTTACTATGAAAGTTTGGGGGTCCGGTTGATCTAAAGAAATTGTTTTGGGGTGGTCTAGGTTGGAAAGAGGTAGTAGCATTTCGATTAGTGTTACCTGAACTTGTGTCCATTGGTACCGGTTTCTGGAGTGTTTGTTTAAATTGGTTTTGCTGATTTTGTCCAAATGTGCCTATTTGTTGAGGAAATCTTTGTTGCTGACTAAGCAAATTTGTTTGTTGGGGATACCTCTGGTTAAATGGGTTATATTGATGTGAAGGTTGTTGGATAAATGAATTGAATAATTTAGGAGGTCCTTGGCTGAGTGAATTAAATTGTTGTGCGAATGGGTTTTGTGGTTGCTGTAAAAATCTTGTCTGTTGTCGGGGTATAAAATTCCTATGTATGGCGTAAGGGATATTCATCGGTTGGGAAGATCTATTAGCAGGCTGACTTTTGTTATGATTACCGTCCGTTTTAACGTAAGATATGTTCTGTTCTTTGATACAATAGGCGAAAGCAACTGCAAGCGATTCTGGCTTCATTGCTCGAATTGTAGAACCAAAAGGTTCTTTTAGCCCTGTCAGAAATGTGTTTAGACACATTTCAGAGTATAACTTCTTTTTTGCTTCTAAAACATTTGGATTACTTTCGTGGATCTGTATATGATTTGACAATGCTGCCAAAATTTCAATAATTTCACTATAAAAACTTTCGATACTTCTATTATGTTGTTTTAGACCGTGAAGGTCTCTAATTAAAGAGGTTTCATTCCTCTTATCTGAGTAATGTAAAATGAGATTTTCTTTGATAGACGACCAGGTAAGTGGTGTTCCATACATGTTTAGGGCTTCGTTTGCTGGTCCTATAATTTTATTGCGAATTGCACGGAGCAAAATACGCCCATAGGATGTACCATCTACGCTAGATATAAGAGATAATATTTCTTCAACATTATTTATGAAATCAAAAAGAAGCCTTGGATTCCCGTCAAATTTCGGCAGGTCTTTGATTGCGTCGGGTATTCTTAACTTGCTAAAGATGTCGTCATTTGTATTGCTTTCTGTAGCCATATTTAATTTAGGTTTTAAATTACCACTAAAATATCCCTGAAAATTACCACTTGGACTACTACTACAACCTTCTCTTAAATTTTTATTTTCTATACTAATACTACTACGAAAAGTATCACACAAATCACTAATCAATTCTTCTTTTAAATTATCGCCAAAAATATTATCTTCAACTTCACTAATTGAATAATCACTTTCCTTATCTGAGTTAAAATTAAGATGAGCACTTCTATTCTTTTGACCAATCCTCCGCCTACGTTTAGATTTTTTTGGAAGGGACATTCACGGAATAATAAAATAAAGGAAAATATTCAAAAATTGACTTACATAAACCAGATGCCAAATATTATTTTCATCATGTAGAGTAGGTTCTTTGAACTAAGGAGTAGAGACTCGCCAAGATGCTTTTCACTTCTTGTGTCCTTTTTGATCCTTCGTTGCCGTTAAAGATGAGTGTGAAGAGCCGGACAACACCGATAATCCCTCGATGGTAGCTCCTTATTTCTGCACACAACACAGCACTTTTAATTTAAAGTTTCCTTTAATAATTTTGTTAATGGAAAACAAATTTTTTAATTTAATTTTTTTTTAAATCGCGTTTTTTTCACTAATAAGCCGTTAGTGATCGTAAAATGAATTTCGATAAACCGTCGAATTCGTTATTACTTTACGCGAATTTTTTTTTGATTTTCAAAAGGATTACTTTTTAGCAATCCTACCGACTGCGCCACTAATAATTTATTTTAAAAAATATTGTAAAAAGGAATAAAAGACTTCAAATTTTATTATTAGTTCTGATTTTTATTAAGTGCAATAGAATACTGACTTGGTGACTTACATTTAATTGCGATTAAGTGGGAAAGCTTTTTGGGATTTGCTGACTGTGCTTGGGAAATGGCTGTCTGGGAAACATGATGCTGTACGTGAGAATAGTTTGGATAATAATTGCTGACTTAGGATGAGTGTAGATAAATGAAAAATTATTGTGGTGTACATATTAAATTACTCTCTATGAAGTGGGTTGTGGGTTGGTATGTAACTCGTGCTCATCGAGGAACCGACATTCTAGAATGGTGGTATGATCATGAGGCAATTTATCCTTTATGCCCTGAATACATGAAGCTAGGATAGCAAGCTTGTGCTAGCAAGCTAGCAGGTCTGGCTTCGTGTAAACAAAACTAGCATCATTGCTAGGCTAGTAAGACAGTGAGAAAGCTAGTAAGCTAGCGTTTCAAGCTAGGATGGGGTTATATTTTTGAGCTAGTAGTGAAGCTAGTATCCGATTAACTAGTGTACAGAAACGACACGTTTTGTTGTTCTGACTGCTAACCACGTGTTTTCGAGACAAACATGCCAAAACTTAATACCGAGATTAACTTAAAGTTTGTGCAATTATATCGGGAGGAGGAAGGTGTATGGAACGCCATCAGTCTATCTTATAAAGACAAGTCTATGCGTAGTTTAGCACTACAAAACATATGCGGCAACTTATTGACAATCGGTATACAAATGACGATCCTTTTTCAGATTGGACGTGTTGTCACCTAATCGCTTGAATTTTACTAGCATCGTGTAAACAACTCTAGCTTCTGCCAAGCCAGGACAGAAAGTCGGGATAGGATACGGGACAGAATAGGATAACTGTCTTGCTATCCTAACTTTGAAAAACTAGCCTCGTGTATCTCGGGCATTACTTGCACAACTAGCAAAGAATATTAGGTGCGTTTCATTTTCCTTGGAGTACGTACTCCGGAGTAGTTGGGCGCACATCGGCATAAATGCAGCTACACCAGCCCATTCTGTGGGGTAGCAGCATCTACTCCGATGTGCGCCCAACTACGCCGGCGTACATACTCCAATGAAAATGAAACGCTCCATTTATTGTCTAAACAGTTTTTTTTATTTTTTTGAATAAAATTTAAAGCGACTTCATTGATATTTATGTTTAACTACTGCTACACCACAATATGGGCTGGGGTAGCTGCAATTACGCCGATGTGCGCCCAACTACTCCGGAGCAGGTACGTACTCCAAGGAAAATGAAACGCACCTATTGTATCAATCATGGCCATGTCGGTGAAAGAGAAAGTGTTAAAGTTAATATGATGCAGCCCGCGTGCTTCTGTGAATAAATTCGTGGATGCAAACACAAATTGTAAAACAAATTTGTGGAATAGAGAGAGGGTTCGTTAATAAAAAATTATAATTATTAATAATTACATTTCTAACCTTTTATTCATGATTAAATTCCTTTACTTTATTTTCACAGGCAAAAACGGGGGTGGCGGAGGGCGAGAGTGCAACAGTGACTCTCGCGAGAGTAATGCGATATTATCGCGAGACAACATTATAATATGACTGTTGCACTGGGGTGCGAGACAAGACAACAGTAGTTACACTCTCGCACAGCGAGATCGAGACCGCGCCCGACTGTTGTCTTGTCTCGCTCTCGTGAAACTCTATACACGAGGGAACGAAACTCACACCCATGGACTGCCTCTACGGTTTCACCGCGGACGTCCCGTCCAATCTAAACCCCAACCCGGAGCCACTTTGTAATAACGAAAGTTATTACCACCAATTGCGGTACAAACTGCAAAAGTCCTACGCCCTAGCAAGGAGAAATTTGCTAGCCAGTAAGACTCGCTCCAAAGCGTATTATGACGGGAACGTCCGTCCACTAACCCTCCACGTGGGCGACAAGGTTCTATTGCGCAACGAGGCCCGTAAGCACAAATTGTCCCAAATCTGCCCTACACCGTAGTAGCAGTCCCGAGCGCTGTGAACACCACCATCAAAATAAATAGGAGATTGGTTACTGTCCACAATAACCGCTTGAAGCCCTTTTATGAAAATAAAACGCAGCTTTAAGCCCCTAGAGCTAGTCCTGCCTACTAACGCCTAACGGTGTTTTACGATATAAAACACCGACTTAGACGGATGGCATTCGGGCAAAATACACCTGTCCACTAATCTTATTAGTTCAACCGGCTACAAGTAAACGAAAACTAACCTCCTATTTATCCTCTCGTTGAAGCGCAAAATGTGGACGCTAGTATTTCTTCTAGCCCTGCAGATGGCCGCGAGTGAGCCCGGGCCCGTACCTTATACCATCACCCCTATAACCACGCATGGGGTACTCTATGAATTATTGGGAGACTTATGGCTCTATAACCATGAGTGGAACCTACTAACGGAGTTGGACCTCCAGGAACTGAAAGTACACACAGAGTTAGCAGAACAGGCCGAGGAAGCGGTGCGCCGGTTATGCAAGGATGACGGCTCGGCAACATGCCAGGCCCAACAGATAAGTATTCACTCGGTTATCATCCACATAAAGCAGCGTACCCAAACAATTCGAGAACTGGTTCCCAACGGGCGGTTTAAACGATCCTTGTTCGACGGCATCGGATATGCCCTACATCTACTATTCGGGAGTACGGACGGCAACAACGAGAAAGACGTCTATAGCCGGCTAGGAGAGCTGGAAAGTAACCAAAAGGCTCTAAATGAATAGGAGAAACTCCAAATAACGGTGGTGAACAACACCTTGCGGGAAATCCAAAAACCTTTAGCCGCCCTACTAGACCAACAGCGAAATATTACGGGTCAGGTGAGAACCTTATACAACGCAATCGAAGGAGTGGCAAAGACCCAAGTGAGACAGGGGATAGTTAGCAACATCCTATTCCTGGTGATGGAAATTGAGTCCCGGCAAAGGACGATCTTAGATATTATAATAGATAGTAGAAACAATAAAATACATCCCCTATTAATATCCGAGACCTCTCTAGCGAAGATTCACCGCAAGACTCATTCGGAGTGCGAAGACTGTCTGCCCCTTTTACAGCAGACCACCCGACTGCAGTCTCATATCATTAAAGATAAGCTAGTAGTAAAAATAACCCTACCCATTTTGGGTATACCTAAAATGTCATATCACCAAATCAGGTGCTTCCCCGTCCTTACCGAGTCAGGACATTCCGTAGTACCGGGCATTCCCTATTCATACCTGGCGTCTGACTTTAAATCCCAGCAATTCGCACTTTTCGTCCAGTCGGACACAAGAAATTTCTACAAAATTACGGGAAATCTGGAAAGCAATACGTACGTAGTGCAATAACGGGTCCCTTTCAGACAGTACCCCGCAACGACTGAGTGCGCTATCAAACTCCTCGACAATCCCCTAGAGGAGGAAGTTGCCTGTCCAACGAAGATACAGGACCCACCACATAACGTGCTGACTAAGTTAGCGCCCCCCAACACCTGGCTGTATTCGCTCGTCACCCCGACCAAGTTCACAATCGCCTGCAATAAGATGGCACATGAAGTTCTACCAACCCAACAAGGAATGCTCAAACTGAACGAACCTTGTCAAGTAGCAGTGGGAGACAGAACGATACTGTACAACGGCCTTTCAACCCAAACCAGACCCTGTAAAACAAAAGAGAAAACAAATAGAGCCTAGACAATACTAACCTCAGATCTTAACCCTGTAAATCAACCAAAAACAAAGAAACCAAAAACAAAAGAGAAAAGATAAATAAAACAAAAAACCTGAAAACAAGAAATAACAACAATCTACAAAACAAAAATTTCTAAAATCTTGTTAATGAAAATTTATTCATTCATTGCATAAGGGTTTTTTGTATGTGTATGGAAGGGAACCCCGGATTAGTCCCTCTTAGTTTTGATGTGGCGGACATCATCCGGGGTGTACTCCACAGTAGAGGGGCGCCCCCAGTCTGGGGGGTTTTCCTTATGGCCCCTCCATGGGCCACTGCTGGCTGGAACGCCAAGGGATTCCAGGCCTTGGGAGGGGGGGGATGGACGGCGCGTGGAGCCTCGTTTCGCCTGGCTGCAAAACCGCCGCGCCTCCTGGCGATCTGGTGGTGTGGGACCGACGCCGTCTGTCGCGTCCTGACCCCGCATTTAGGACAGCTAGGGCCTTCTGGGCCTGCGCCAACTTCTAAGAGTGGCGCGCCACCGCCTTTTTGTGGTGCGCCAACTCTCGCTCGTGGTTCGCCTCCCGGCGCACTAACTCTGCACGTGATAAACTGGAATAAAAAAAAAAATGTTATATATAAAAAAATACCCAAAAGTAGAAGGAAATCACTTACTTATTCATCTCCGGATGGGTTCACAATTATGAATATCCATAACAACCAAACTAAACTCGAAGGCCTTATCTCACACCAGAAGTGCAGCATCAGCCAAAACCACGATTTGCTTACGAACAAGGTGCCTTTGTTTCACGAAGACGCCTTGTTCTTATCGGTGCCCCCAAGGAGTTGTTATGTAAAAATCAACCACTAAAAAACAAAACAAAAAAGACTCGCAAATGAACAAAACTCAATGCCTTATCAGAGGTATCGGGTTACGTCTGGAAGTGAGAATCTTCCCTAGGTGCGAAACTTTTAATTTTTGTCCCCATGAGATAGTAATTCTCGACACGGTTTCACGGTTAACGCTGAACCCGCGAAAAAGCCACCGCGGTCTTTGTTTTAGGAGAACGTGAGTGATCTTAACCTTGACCACGACGTGGGAATGGGAACCGTTTTCCCTTGTTTTGTTTTTTGAAGAACCACGGCTCGGCGTCGGTGACAATTTTTGAAAAAGTTGAATGTTGTTTAACCCATGGCCGCGAGCGGGCGTTCTCAGATTGTGACAAATACGTTTGAAGAAATAATAAATAAATGATTATCTAGGATTGATGTAAATTGTTACAAATACGTTTGAAGAAATAATAAATAAATAATTATCTAGGATTGATGATTGATGTAAATTGTGACAAATACGTTTGAAGAAATAATAAATAAATAATTATCTAGGATTGATGTGAATTGTGACAAAACCGTTTGAAGAAATAGTAAAAAATACAAATCTATAATTGGTTTAAATTGTTACAAGGAAAGTGACGTTTGATGTTAAAAAATATTGAATAAATAATAATCTAGGATTGATGTAACTTGTGAGAAATACGTTTGAAGAAATAATAAATAAATAATTATCTAGGATTGATGTAAATTGTAACAAATACGTTTGAAGAAATAATAAATAAATAATTATCTAGGATTGTTGTAAATTGTGACAAATACGTTTGAAGAAATAATAAATAAATAATTACCTAGGATTGATGATTGATGTAAATTGTGACAAATACGTTTGAAGAAATAATAAATAAATAATTATCTAGGATTGATGTGAACTGTGACAAAACCGTTTGAAGAAATAGTAAATAAATACAAATCTATAATTGGTTTAATTGTTACAAGGAAAGTGACGTTTGATGTTAAAAGATAGTGAATAAATAATAATCTAGGATTGATATAACTTGTTACAAAAAGCTTTGAAGAAAATAATATAACACATGGCCGATTGTATTTATCCGGTTCATGGCCAAGTCCGTTTATTACTAATATATTTTATGTTTACCAGGTTACAGCTGTTTACCAACTTCTAAATTCAATTTATATCAATGTGATTATTCGTAATTAATCAATTTTTAACGTTTTCAATGAATTTTTATTAATTTCATGTGGGGTAAATCGGACAAAGGTGACATCTGTGGCCGAAAGTGAACTAGAAGTTTAGTTTCTTCTACCCATCCATTCCCTGTCATTTTCCCCATAAGAGTTTTACCTCCTTGTATATTCTCCATGCTCGTGAATAAGAGAAGATTCATTAACGTCAAAATCAACGCCGCTGACGTTAGACTACAATGGGCTTGATTGTTGAATCCGGCGGATTTTGAATTCCCGCCGCTAGAGAGTTTCACTTTCACTTGTCGCTGCGATTGTTCAATCCGCCGGGCGCAACTGCCATATGAAGTGACATATTTCATTTTCAAAATTCAAATGACAATCGAATGGGCAGTTCGCATTGGATACACAACTCCAAACAAGTGGTTTTTAGTTTAACTTCCACTTTCGGCTGTGAAAATCTCATTCACTTTCCCGCCGGGGGATTCAACAATCAGAGCCTGTCAAATTCGCATTCACTTCCCTGCCGGCGGATTCAACAATAAGGCCCAATATGATACAGTTTCAGATATATCAATTATCTCAGAAGAAACTATAAGAGTAACTATAACATTGTCAGGAAAGACAGACTTGATGGCTATGGTGGAACAGCCATTGCAATCAATAAACGAATCCTGTTCAAGGAGTATAAATTTCAAAATAGGTTAAACTCTTGTGCTATTTCCACAACAAATCTTAGAGACAATATCACTATATTCTCTATCTATGCCAGTATCAGAACCAGCAACATTGATTTTAAGAAGTCTCTGATAGATATTGTAAATAGAGCAAGTAACTATCAAAAAGCTCTCATAATTGGAGACTTCAATTCAAGGAATGAGTCTTGGGGTGACTACATGACAAACAGACGTGGCATCATTCTTGACAATATAATGACCAGTGATGGCTTTGCAGTTCACAATAGTGGTAACCCTACGTGTATAACCAGAAAGTCGAACCCGTCATCGTCGACAATTGATTTATGTTTCGCTAATTTTTCGGATTGCATTATCAGCTGCGCTGAAAACACATCTCCCTAAGTGGAAGCCCACACATCCCAATCCTTATCAGCATCAATATTGATCAACCTAACCAAATTATTAAACAGATAGTTTCTAACAGGAACGTATTAAACTCCTTAAAAACTCTTGACCTTGAGGAATTATTCTCAAGATAATTTACAACTTAATAAGTCAGGCCACTTACACAATGACAGGAAAATCTTCAAAGTTTATTCAAAAGCCGTGGTGGAATGATAAACTAAAAAAAATTTATAGACTAAAATCTAACTATCTGAAAAAATTTCATAAATTTGGCTCAAATTCTGACTTAATTTATCACAATAGATTAAACGCTCTTTTCAAAAAAGAAAAGAAATTAGCTAAAAATAGATCTTGGAACTCCTTAATAGAAGAATTATGCCATAAGTCGTATATTTCGAAGTTTTGGGAGACAATTAACACGTTCAAGAGTAACTGCAGAAGAAATAAATTTTCCTTCTATCAATTGTCTGCGGAAGCATACCTAAAGCTTTTGGTTAGCAAGATCACAACCAAGTCATCCATCCCTAGTCTCACCCCATTATCACCGAGAGATGAAATACAGTGGACGGTGGAAAACCTCAATGAAACTCTGAGTAACAAAAAAGTCAAATCTGCCCCGGTTAGTGACCATATAACCTTTGAGATGATTAGATGTTTGTCAGAGAGCGGCAAAAAGGCCCTACTTCTAAATCTTAAGAACATCTTCACCACAAGGGCAATTCCTCAAAAATGGCTAGATATTAACATTATCCCTATTCCTAAACCAGGAAAAGATCCAACCTGTCTCTCCAGCTATAGACCAATCTCCTTAATTGCCATTCCGATCAAAATCATAAATATGTTCATTAAAAATATAATAAACCATAAATTAGAGTCGCAGAATCTGCTACCTAAAAATTATTTTGCCTATAGGAAAGGGAGATCGGCGACCACGTGTCTAAGCAATATCCAACAATCAATTTCAAACAAAAAAAACTTGTTCAAAGTAGTGGGCATGATCACTATTGACCTGGATAATGCTTATGACAATTATATATCACCCTTTTAGAATATGGCATTCCGCTGATATACATAAATTGTATCATGACCTTTTTCAACAATAGGAGATTGGTACTGGATGGGGTGTCCACCAAAGTGTCTGGAGGAATTCCTCAGGGAAGTTCACTCAGTCCAATTCTTTTCAATCTCTATAGTAGTAGACTACATGATGTTACGGCTTGGGATGTGGAACTTTTCAGTTTGCAGATGATTTCTGCGTGTTAGCTGCAGGAGACACCACCAATGCATGCATGGCCATGAATAACTTTCTAGAAATTGCTAGGGAAAGGAATTTCAGTATCAATTTAAATAAAACCAAAGCTATGTTCTTCAATAAAAGAAGACCTCTGGCTCTGTTGTTGGGAGGTGAAAGCATTCCGAGCGTAAACAAAATTAAATTTGTTGGGTGGCTGTTCACTAAAAATCTAAAGAGTAGATTGCAATACAATGAAGCCATTGATGCGATGAAAAAAAATCAGAGAGTAATTGATATACTCAGTAGGAAAAAACTTGGTGCCTCACCAAACAGCTGCTTGTTACTCTATAAATCTTTAATAAGATCAAAAATTGAATATGCGAGGGCTTTGTCCTTTGATGAGTCAAAGTGTCTTGAAACGAAAATAGCGACAACCTGCAATAAATTTTTAAGGAAATGTCTGGGCTTAACCCCATCGACACCCAACCATGTATAATATGCCTTGGCAAACGAGATGCCTCCCAACTTGAGAGCTGAATTCATCACAGCAAAAGATATTGCGAGACTAAGTAAAATTGATACTGACTTCATAAATTCCCTGAATTTAGGTTCTCCGTCAACACCTATGGAAAAAGTATGGGTTAAGTATTCTGAGATTTTCAATCTCTTGAATACAGATCCCTTAGTAATACCGGATGCAAAAAACATGACTTTTGACATGACCTTCCTTGAGGGACTTGGTAATAAGACGAATGTTTCTGATGAAGTGATTCAAGAACTCATGAAGGAAAAAAGATCGAACTTTCCCTCAAACTCTCTGATAATTGCTACTGACGCTTCTATCATCAATAATGTAGTGGGTCTACGAATCTTCTTCAACTACACTCAGGAGGAGATCATGCTAAGATCCTTTTGGACCATGTCAACTCTGTCCGCGGCGCTACACGCAATCAAAATGGCTCTAAACTTAGCACACAGCTACAATTTTAATAAAATAATAATTCTTACTGATAGTTTAAACAGCTGTAAAGTTCTTAAGAATGGAAAGAGAAGTCAGTTGGTTGCTGCAATTACAGAAATAGCACAATCCTATGAGAGTGTCCATTTTGTGTGGACTCCATCACATTGCGGGATTAAGGAAAAGGTAAATCTGTACTATAACCCGACCCACCTCCCATTTTTTTGAAATTTTTTTTATATATGTATTTTGGTCTGTAGAACTCATTTTTCAAAAAATAAATCGTCGCTCGCTTACCGTTTTCGAGTAATGAATTTTTAAAGTTGCACAAAGTCGGTTAGTACAAAAGTGTTAATCGCCATATTGAAAATATTTCCAAATTATTTTTTTTGAATTTTATGTTCAATTTAGTGACGGAGACCTTACTGCGGTCGACCTAGGGTTAAAACAGAAAAAACTCAGGATGGCCTCTTTCTATCTAGCCCACGATGATGAGGGCCCCCTACCTCCTATGGCTTTTCAGAACCTGGTAAGATACACCGATGCTACCACGGTCCTGGTTATGGGAGGTGATGCAAATGCGCACCATTCACAATGGGGCAGCACAGGCACCAATGATCGAGGTGAAGTTATTTTTAACTACCTACTAAGCACCAAACTTGCTATTTGTAACAAAGGTAATGATCCCACCTTCGTTATCAAAAACAGAGAAGAAGTGCTGGACATCACCCTTGTGTCCGATCGCCACTCCGACCGAATTTTGGCCTGGAAGGTCTTGAAAGACCACTCCTTCTCAGACCACAGATTTATAGAGTTTCAACTGCAAGACTCTAGCTCAACCCCCCTTCTAAAATAAAAAACCTCAAAAGGACAAACTGGGGTTACTATACCAGGCTTATCGCAAAAAACCTTGCTCCTAAGCCACCCTGTATTCCCAAAAACCGGGAACAACTCGACAGCATTGTGAACATCTTCACAGAGCAATGCTCTTACGCCATTAATAAAGCCTGTCCGAACAGACAGCATAAAGAAGCTTCCAAACCCCCATGGTGGTCTCGCGAACTTGATACGCTCCGAAAAGAGTGTAGAACGGAATTTAACTCGGACTTGGACGACAAGCAGTACGGCTTTAGATCGAAAAGATCTACTGGCGACCTCCTTGTTTGCCTAACCGAACATCTCAACCAAAGTATACACCGATTTGGTGAATCTGGCCTGGTTGCTCTGGATATCTCCAAGGCTTTCGATAGAGTATGGCATCCTGCCCTATTGACCAAACTCCAAGCTATTGGTATTGACCTTGTTCTAAAGAACTGGATTAAGAGCTTTCTTTCTGGCCGTTCAATCAAGGTAGTATTGGATGGCGTCGAATCCAACCCCCACACCATCTCCGCAGGTGTTCCCCAGGGCTCAATTCTATCACCAGCTCTCTTCTTAATTTTTATCAATGACCTGCTCTCAATCCCCACCAACTCACTTCACAGCTTTGCTGACGACGGTACTCTACGATACTCCTATGGCTTCGATAATGTAAGACAAGCACGCGCCAGACCTTGTCTGCATCACCGTGAAATCATGTGTAATTCAATCAACAGGGACATCAAACTAATTCTTGATTGGGGCCGCAAGAACCGTGTTGAATTTAATGCATCCAAAACAAAGTACTGTCTCATATCCAATAAAATTCGCTCCGACCCTCCTTCTATTTCAGTGGGCAAGAAGAACTTAACGGCAGAACCGTCTCTAAATATCCTAGGCATAACATTAGCCGAAGATCTGCGTTGGAATAATCACATATTCCAAATTGCTAAACAAGCATCACAATGCCTGGGATTCCTCAAAAGGTGCAAATTCCTTCTCCAGCCGTCGGCCAGGGCTACAATCTACAAGTCCTACATTCGTCGCCGCCTCGAATACAACTCATATATCTGGGCCGGGGCCCCTAGAACCACCTTAGCTTGGCTGGACAAGGTGCAAAACCGCGCTCTCAAACTTATTGGTGATAGCGCTATTTGCTCTTCAATTGACTCACTAAGCCATCGTAGGAATGTAGCAGCCCTTGCAAAATTTTACCGTTTTTACCACAACGACTGCTCCACTGAAATAAGTAACCTTATGCCTCCACGGCAATATTTCCCCCGCAATACAAGACTTGCCCGCTCGGCTCACTCTCACAGTTTACAGCCCTCATCTTCGCGCACACTCCGGTTTAGAAATTCGTTTATAACAAGAACAACTAGACTGTGGAACAACCTTCCACAGTCAGCATTCCCGAACTCATACAACACCCAAGAGTTCAAA
Source organism: Thereva nobilitata (assembly GCA_963855945.1). Taxonomy (NCBI): domain Eukaryota; kingdom Metazoa; phylum Arthropoda; class Insecta; order Diptera; family Therevidae; genus Thereva; species Thereva nobilitata. Next base: position 92,372,703 of record OY979695.1, read on the forward strand.
CGCAAGGTCCACCACCATCTCCTCCAACACCCTCCCGACTCCCCCTAATCTATCCTATCTTTCTCTCTATCCTTCGAGCTAAGCTTACTGCTAGACATTGCACCATGACGTGTACGACATGACATGACGGACTGGTAGTACAAAGGGTGACACCTGAGCTTAGACTATCACATAAAAAAAAAAAAAAAAACTCAGCTAGACGCAGCGGCAGTGAAACCTCCTGGGGCTGCTATAAGTCGAAACTGAATAGATACAAAATGGCAATAAGGAAGGCCAAACGCACCTCTTGGGCTACCTTTTGCAGCAATATAGAGTCCACGTCGGAAGCCTCAAGGTTACGTAAAATATTAACTAAAGCACCTACAATGCTTAGTTATTTACACAAAGAAAACGGCGATTGCACTGACTCAAGCAGGGAATCACTGACACTACTTATGGACACCCATTTCCCGAGTAGTACTACCGCTGAGTCAGCCTTCCCGATAAACTCTTCAGCCTCATCACAGCTGGTCAAATCTATCATAAGTAGAGCAAGAATTGAATGGGCTGTAAACACTTTCCAGCCCTATAAATCTCCAGGCCCGGACGGCATAGTGCCGGCACAACTGCAGCGCACTCTTGGTTACATCATGCCCTGGTTGCAGGCCATGTTTACAGGGTGCCTTCAAAATAACTGCATTCCCGCTAGTTAGAAAGAGGTTAAAGTGGTCTTTATACCCAAGGCAGGAAGAGCCTCACACGCTACACCCAAAGACTTCAGGCCAATTAGCCTATCATCCTTTCTTTTAAAAACTCTAGAAAGGCTAATCGAAATATATCTGAGGCAGACCATACCAACCTCTCAACTCTCTGGCACACAACACGCCTATACAAAGGGCAAATCTACTGATACTGCTCTTCACTCATTGGTCTCTACCATTGAGAAATCACTAGAGGTCAAGGAGTATACATTAGTGGCATTTCTTGACATAGAGGGAGCGTTTAACAACGTACTCCCGAACGCCATCACCCTGGCCTTGACAGAACAAGGGATCGATGCATCGCTGGTGTCTCTCATCCACCAAATGCTTACCGGCAGGATGGTGAGCTCGAGCCTAGGCGACAGCTCGGTCCGAAGGGCCGTAAACAGAGGCACCCCGCAAGGAGGAGTACTTTCTCCGCTCCTATGGGTCGTAACTATAAACCAGCTGTTGCGACGCATGGAGGCCGAGGGGCATCACGTCCTGGCGTACGCGGATGACGTTGTCATCGTCATAAAAGGAAAATTTCCTCAAGTCCTCTGTGATCTCATGGAGGCGGCGTTACAAACCCTTTCAAGCTGGACTGCCACCCGCGGACTCAGTGTTAACCCAGTAAAAACGGAACTAGTCCTCTTCACAAAGAGATATAAAACTCCACCTTTAACACCCCCACGGCTTAACAATGTTATGCTCAAATTTAGCGATAGTGCCAAATATCTGGGAGTAATCCTAGACAAGAAACTCCTCTGGAATGAAAATACAGAGGAGCGCATTAAGAAAGCGAACATAGCGCTTTTCGCTTACAAAAAAAACCATTGGGAAGAAATGGGGCTTCTCCCCTAACATAGTACGATGGATATACACAGCGATCGTCCGCCCAATACTCCTATACGGAGTCTTAGTATGGTGGCCAACCTTGAGTAAGTCCACCGTGCTAAACAAACTACAGAAAGTACAAAGATGTGCCGAGCTATGCATAACAGGAGCACTTCGCTCCACACCTACAGATGCCCTAAATGTTATGCTATACCTCCCTCCTTTGAATCTTGTGGCAAGGGAAAGCGCAACCATCGCAGCCCTTAGAATAAAAGAATCTGGATTTTGGACCGGAATCGGGGGAAGTCACACGAAGGTGTTGAACTCTGTTATCGTCCCCACTAAAACCGACTTCTGTATACCCGAGACTACCTTCACGAGGAACTACGGAGTCCACATCCCTTCACGTCGTGAATGGAGTAACAGACCACACAGTTTTCAAGATGCCATAAACTTCTTTACTGATGGCTCTAAACTCGAGGGTAGGGGGGGGGGGGGTAGGGGTAGGAGGAGGAGTCTTTTCCCCAGAGATTGGGATTGAAGTCTCCTTCCGACTACCCGATCACTGCAGTGTATATCAAGCGGAGGTTCTAGCTATACATGAAGCTGTTCTACTAATTAACCAGCAAGGCGATAGGAATCGGACTGTCTACATCTTTTCAGATAGTCAGGCGGCTCTGAAAGCCCTGCGCTCATGCACAAACAGCTCTAGAACTATCTCTGAATGTCGCAGATCTCTTAACGAGATGGCTCAGCAGTTCAGGACCCTCCTCGTATGGGTGCCCGGTCACCGAAACATAGAGGGAAATTGTAAAGCTGACGAACTGGCTAGGAAAGGCACGACCGCCACTCTCCTTCCTGGAAAGGAAAGGGTTGGTATGCCTTGGGCCACCTTTAAACTCCAATGCAAACAGCACACAATGCAACAAGCAAAAAAGCATTGGAGGGATCTTAATAAATGCACCTTGGCCAAACTAACCTGGCCCTCTTATGATCTCAGGCGAACTACTTCACTAATGAGCCTAGGGAGACAAGACCTCTCAGCTATTGTGGGAGTGCTTACCGGACACTGTCTAATAGGGACGCATGCGACCCGCTTAGGTCTTGAGACCTACGATTTTTGCAGAACCTAAATCCGGACGAGGAGGAAAGTGTACTACATCTCCTCTGTCACTGCCCAGCCCTAAGCAGAAGGAGACTAACCGCATTTGGTGAACCCTTTCTAAGCACGCTTGCGGAAATCTCGAACATCGGGATCCCGCAACTCAGGAGATTCATTGCTTCCTCGAGATGGTTTAGCGAAGAAATGACACTTTAACATCAGGTTTAAAGTGGGATCACTATGGCATCACAATGGGCCTACTCCTTTGGCCTAAGTGTTTGAGCTGTACACCAGCAGCTCAGCCATATCTAACCTAACCTAACCTATGTTCTAAAGGATAAATTATATGAAATAAAATAAATATTTAATACTAGTATCCAGTACTTACCAAAAACAAAACACTTATTTATCTACGGAAACAAAATTGAAATACATATTATTGCTACAAACTGTTCGAAGTAAAACTGCAGAATCTCCTTTTGGATCTTCTAAAATTAGGAGCTCCTCAGTTGAATCTTAGCATTGGTCTACCTGCGCAAGGATTCAGCAAAATCGTGAAATTAACACTAATGTTGGAAGTAAAACTGCAAATCATCCTATATGTTCTGCTGAAACAAAAGGTGTAATAGAAAAATTAAGTACTCCTTTTATGGAATGGGGGCTCTGCCCCCCATACCCCCGTTAGGGGGGCTGTCGCCCCCATACCCCCCTTTTTAAGGTTAAACTTTCCGATACCCCCCATTTTAAGACTCTGCCCCCCCTACCCTGTTTAAGGCCACCCGTTATAATTTTGGGGGGTTTTGCTCTCCATACAGCCAGTGTTGCCAACCCCATCCTGGAGTAAAACTAAATACATGCTTAAACAAAACTGTAGAAAACTGTAAATATTAATTAAAAGACGGTAAATCTACCGTTTTTTTCTCATATTGTATTATTTAATGGTAATAATAAATAAAACAGATAATGGGGAAGTAGTCCAGTCAAATGGTACTTTCGCTGAACATTTTATGAAAACAGCAATTTTTTTTGTAATGTGTAGGGGGTTGGTTGGGAGTATAAAACCGAGTTTTCGGGATCCGGAGGCGTGACGTTCGGCCGCCATCTTGTTTTGAGTGGTAAAAATAGTTTTCCTTATTTCTCGGAACCGGAGATAATCAAATTATCTACAACTTTCGTAAATAATGTTTTGCCTTAATATTAATAATAAAAAAGATATGGACGAAAAATGACAAAAATTTTTGGCGGTGATGAAATCATACATATTTTTTTTGAATTTCTTAAAATAGGCATTGTGCGCATCGAACTCGAACTCGAACCAATTTTTAATTTCTGATTTTGTGTGCAAAGCACCTCTTATTGTGGTCGTAGTAAATTTATTTCTAAGTTTCGTTTTCATAACATTAATGCTCGAAAACAAGTGTTTTACCGTAGCCGTACCTTGGTCAAATTCGATAATAGTGGAAATTGTACAGATCCATCGCCTTTATTAATTGAGAAACATATGGCCTACTACGAGATAGATGGCGCTAAATAAAAAACTGTAGATTTGCAGGCCTAAACTAAAAACTGAGAAGATTTCCAAAAAACTGTAAATCTACAGTTAAAACTGTAGAGTTGGCTACACTGCATACAGCCCCCCCTGCCTTTTAAATATGTGTTTTCAATATGGCGGTTATCACTTTTCTGCTAACCGGATTTTAGTAGGTACTAGGTCGGTTTAGACTGGGAACCAAAACCTGTTTTGTGAATGTAGGTCAGGGCCCCGCCCGTTGGAATGTGGGTCAAACCGGTCCATTAATTTTTACGACCAATTACAATGACATTTATTGTTTTTACGACTAATTAGGTGTGATTTATGACTATTGGGGCCAATGACCTTGCAGTCGTGGGGGTTTAGCCGGTGGGCCCGTCCTTGGAATCTAGGTCAAACCCATAAATCACGTATGTAGTTCAGTCTCGAGGTCAATCACCTGTCATCAATCAATCAATCACCTGTAATTGGCCTTGGGATGTAGGTCAAGGTGGTTGACCTAGAGACTGGACGGGTCGGTCAGGGCCGGTGGCTTGGGGCTCAGCGGGGTCGTCGGCCTCGGCGAGGCTGGGGCGGCGGACTCGGCGGGGTCCTCGGCGGGGGACTCGGCAGGGCTCTGGCCTTTGCGGCTAGCACTCCTTGCTCCTGCCCCCGCCCTTGTGAGAGTTGAACCGGTTATGACACCCAGTCTAATGACCTTGCAGGCGGCCACTTCCGTCCGTTCTTGGCGAGTATTGCATGGTTGTTGTTGATGTTATAACCTGAACTTATGAAACTGCGTGAATTAATGAAAGATAATTTGTTACTTGCTGACTACTACACGGCACATGGCGGCAGCTATTGATATTGATCTTACACTCTGTACTAGTCATTGCCTATAAAAATCACAAACATGGTCGGGAATCGAACTCGCGCCAGCGAATCGCGAAATGAAAAACCAACGCCTTAGCCAACTTGACCAAGACGGCAGTTGAATGAAGTTGGGTTATTTGTGCACATATATGCAGTTGTGGAATTCTATTTTTAGATCTTGCGAGGTTTATCTGTGCGACCCGACGAAAATAATGTGCACATGATCGTGATGAGCCCGCGAAATGAGAAAGAAAGAAAAAACAAAACAAAAACAAAAAAACTGCAGCTGCAGCAATTTGAGAAGCAAAATCTGCCGCTTTAAAATGAAAAAAAAGGAAACGACGGTTCAAGACGTGGAAATAAAAAAACAACTTCTGCGTGAATGAAGTTTTACGGAAATATTTATGCTTTATTTTTAAAAAATTAAAGATAATGTGTGTGAGAAAGGGAAAGACTGTGTGTATGTGATGTTCATATTACATCATGTTGTTGTTTCATTATATAAAGAGACGATGTTAATTACTAACAAACAGCAGTTAATAATATTATTTGTAATAAAGAAAATGTTATGCGAGAACAAACAAAAGCATTTATTAAATTCAAAAAGCTGTTTTGACCGGGTGGATCTAAAAGGAAAGTAACAGGAACAGAAGCAAAATCAGAATCACAACACACAATAGCATAGGTATGATCGTAGTTGCAAAGACCCCACAAAAGAAGAGGTAATAAAAAACAAAATAATCAGCCATCAGGTATCTCGACGGGATAAGAAAAGCAAAAGTAAAACTTGCAAGTTACTGCAGGCCGCCTTTAAGCGATTATTCGTAATATGCATAAGCTTACGCCATAAGAACCAGTTTATACTTGTGCATAGATTATCGCTTGGTAGAACATCCAGAGGATCACATGTTTGTTATTGTTTTTATTCAACGTTCCCCATACCCCTGATAAAAAAAACAACATCACATCTTACCGTTGGAAACATGTGATAAAAGCGTTTATCGCCCGCAGGGGTCACGCGATACTTCCGATCTAAAATCGAAACAGCAGAATCAAAAAAAAAATGTCTGAAAAACACAGGTTTGTTATTGCTTGATTCTTACCCTGCTAAAGGTTTAAAGGGAAATAAAAAAGCCGCGGCTCAATGAGAAAGAATAAAAAAGATCTTCTGCCTTTACTCAGTTAATGAAAAAGTGATCAATATAACTGGATATAATTGACTCATAATGGCTTTTCAAAAAATTTCTGTAGAAAAAAATGTCCAAGAAATAGTTGTTGAGAAAACTAACTACAAAAATGTAGAAGCATTAAAAAATTGCTCACTAATATAAAAAAAAAACGACATAGCATAATTTTAATATACATAATTTAGTATAATTTTTGTGCTAGTTCTTTAGAATACATTTGTATTTAAAACTAAAATTGCTTTGTATATTAAAATTCTGAAGAATAATGTGTTATTGTTGGAGGAAAAATTTGTTTTTACGTTTGAATACCTGTTATCAGGAAGGAAAAAGCATTTCTTGCTCTATGGAGTATTTGCAAGGTGAGCAAACCCATTATAACAGGCGACCATAACGTGAAATAAGAAAGAAAGGCAAAATGCCCGTGTGGATCTTGCACACTAAAACCAGGTAAATTCCCAGCGAAGCCAATTTTTCGCTGCTTAAGAGGAGTCACAACATATGAATAACAATGTTACGCGAGGTGCCCCTTTCCCCACAGGCAGACAGTGTGGATGATGAAAGCAAAAATGGATCTTGAGCACTACCTATGAAAGGAATTAAGAGACACAGAGCAAGGCAGGGCCAATGATTTATGATGGCCAGGATTTTACAAACAATATTATCCAAGCGTTAAGGCTGGTTGCTTTACACTTTGTTGTAGTGGAAACGGTTCTGATCGAGCAGAATCTTTGCAAAAAAAAAACTCAAGCGAAGACTTGAAGTGCAGAATGTATGCTATGGTGAGGATGCTGCTGATCTTTCTGCGAACCTGTTATGACTGCAAGGTGCCATGAAATTTCGATTATTACATGCGTAGGGTATTTTGTTGTTGTTTTGTTTTGTTACGGTTGTTATTTACGTTGTGAATGAATGAATTTTCGAGGAAGCGAAGTCGCACGTAAAACCCACTGTATGATGAGCTATTAAAAATTGTATTAATATTTATTTGTACATAAATAAAAGTTTTAAATAAAACGATTTATATATATTTTTTATTTATTTATTTCTTTCAAAATTAATCGATCAAAAATATGATTATTAATACAATGCATATGTATTTCGTAAAAACGACGCGAATAATTCAAATGTACATAGGAAGTTCTACTTGGAATAAAAAAATCTTCGTATGTTAGGGTTAAAACATTTTTTTTCCTTGCATTTGTCGCATACTTGTTGTAATATTCCTTTAGACAATGGGTAGCGTTGTTGTTATGGAACATGATAATGTTGAAAAATTTCAATATCTCAAATAATTTGCATAGTTCCGTCGGCTTGAGTATGATATCCCTTGTCTCTTTCGTGATATCTCCATGTTGCTCAAATTAAACTTGTACTCTGAATACTAACACTTTATGTTCAGAATTTTATAGCGCTGATCTCAGGTCTGCATGATTGGTTACATAAATTCCCGCCACCCTGTGCAAAATCCTTCAAATAAAAATTAATTATTTTCCGGTCATTTAAATCTACGTCACTCGAGGAAAACTGATTTAAAAAAGTTTTCAGACCTCGCCCCCTGCATCGGGAATATAGAAACACACAGCAATAATGCCCACAAGTTGATGAATGTTGTCCTTGCAATCGTTTTTTATTATTTAAAAAGGTGGTAGAATTATCTAATAAAAATTTTTTAAAGTGAAGATTGGTTGGGTATCTTCCAAACGAGTCAAAGTACTCCGCCGGTCCTTCTTTTGGAAAATAAAATGCTACCCAATGATTCCCGGCTTTATGTGCAGGATCCGTATTAGCTATTACGCATGCAGGTTTTTTTATTTTTAGCGGTAAATGGTTGCATGGAAAGACTCCTCTAAAAAACTTTTTTGTTATGCGATTATTCGTTAATACATTTGCTAGCTCAATCGTCTTCATGGGGTCGCATAAGTTTGAATTTCCCTCATCATCATATTTATCTTGAATATTTAATTGATGGTGTTTGTAGCGATATTGAGGAAAGTTTTCAGTATCATTATTCGCATCTTCAACCAACTTGTCTCGTTTTGTTGAGACTTTGTTAATTGATTCTAAATCTGAACTTTGTAAGTTTTCATCTTCTTCTCCTTCTTCAGAAGTATACAATTTTGACTCATCATCTTGGTTTTTACAGGGGTATTGGCGAATTTCACCATAGTTTTGACTATATTTATTTACATCTTCAACCAACTTTGCTCGTTTTGTAATTGGCTCTGAATCTGAGCTCTGATCTGTTCCAAGAATTGGATTTTTGTTATTATATGGTTCCACTTGACTCTCTTCATATTTATCCATCTGCACTTGCTTAGAGAAAATATTACTAGATCTGTTCTCGCTGTTAGCATGTTCGGAAACTGTTTTCGGTGTTTGAATTTGTAAATATTCCCGACCTCTTCTTAATTTAAACATTTTATTTCTAATGATTTCTGTGGGGCTATGTCTATTATCATCCTCATACTCCATAGCATTATAGATATCTTCATATTCTCTGTTTCTGAGTGTGTGCGTTGATCGTTTTTTATGTCTAACAAGACTCTCTCAACGAGTGAATGTCCTGTTACATTCCAAGCACTCAAACATAGTGATTGTAAGTTACTGCATTTTATCGAGCGAGGTAAGTATTTATATTCTGGTGTCGGTGCGCCGTGCCGATGTTGGTGTGACGCCAGAGTTGGTGCATCGGTGTTGGTGCGCCGGTGTTGGCGCTCCGGTGTTGGTGTGACGCCACCTACCAACATCAACGCCGGTGCACCACCGGGGTAGTTTTTTCTTTTATATGTGATTACGCCTGCTGGAAGTTTTTTCTTTGGTGTGCCACACATGCTATCTATTCTAATGGTCGCGTAATGACTGAGTTTTTTGGACTAAGACCAAAGATTTACGCGAATAGTATAGTGGATATATATTAATTTAAGATTAATTAAAGTACACAGTTAAGTTAGCGAACAAGAAAAATATTGTAAATAGTATTATAAGAAAATAAAAAATATTTATAATGTTTTAAACACTGCTTTATTCGAAAATCCCTAACACAATTTTTCGAGCACATCGGTCATAGTGTATATATGCACATTTAAATTTTTAATAGCAGATAAATGTTTAGAAAAAAAAATAAAAGCAGTTTTACACCATACATATTTCAAAATACAGTTTTTAAGTTAATTCATATTGTTCTACTAAAATTATTTTTGACATTATACGTTTGTAATAAATTTGGATTTTTATAAATAAAAATTATATTTCTTTTCATTCAATGCTTTTATTTACTAACATGTATAAAAAAATATTAACACAATTTTGAACAGCGCATCGTACAGCTTTTAAATTACCGTGTATTTGACAAAATGTGTGGAATTGTTTCAGGTTCTCTAATTTTGGTATTTCAGGTTGCTTTATTTTTGCTTCCGGAACGTATTTTTCAATAAATTTAGCCTTTTCAAGTCCTTTTACAAAAATTGTTGACTGTGATAAATCCTTCAGTATGCTAGGCAATTTGTTGTAATTGATATTTCCGCTTTTCCATCTTAATCCATTTATTTTGCTAAAGTTGAAATAATCTTGCCATCTAGCCTTTGGTGACAATTCATTATAACGGTATGGAGGCTTAAAATAATATAAGCTTGGTGTAAGCGAGCCATAATGTAAGACCGACAGCTCCTTAGCAAACTGCTGGCCATTATTTCCACTGACAAACTGAATGTCTAAAATAATCCCGTCTGAGCTCATGACTTCAACTATATAAAAGAAAATACCAAATGAGCTTTAAATCTATATTCAAATCCTTTTATGGCGTCACACCAACACCGGTGCGCCAACACCGGCGCACCAACACCGATGCACCAACTCTGGCGTCACACCAACACCGGCAAGGCGCACCGACACCAGAATATAAATACTTACCTCGCTCGATAAAATGCAGTAACTTACAATCACTATGTTTGAGTGCTTGGAATGTAACAGGACATTCACTCGTTGAGAGAGTCTTGTTAGACATAAAAAACGATCAACGCACACACTCAGAAACAGAGAATATGAAGATATCTATAATGCTATGGAGTATGAGGATGATAATAGACATAGCCCCACAGAAATCATTAGAAATAAAATGTTTAAATTAAGAAGAGGTCGGGAATATTTACAAATTCAAACACCGAAAACAGTTTCCGAACATGCTAACAGCGAGAACAGATCTAGTAATATTTTCTCTAAGCAAGTGCAGATGGATAAATATGAAGAGAGTCAAGTGGAACCATATAATAACAAAAATCCAATTCTTGGAACAGATCAGAGCTCAGATTCAGAGCCAATTACAAAACGAGCAAAGTTGGTTGAAGATGTAAATAAATATAGTCAAAACTATGGTGAAATTCGCCAATACCCCTGTAAAAACCAAGATGATGAGTCAAAATTGTATACTTCTGAAGAAGGAGAAGATGATGAAAACTTGCAAAGTTCAGATTTAGAATCAATTAACAAAGTCTCAACAAAACGAGACAAGTTGGTTGAAGATGCGAATAATGATACTGAAAACTTTCCTCAATATCGCTACAAACACCATCAATTAAATATTCAAGATAAATATGATGATGAGGGAAATTCAAACTTATGCGACCCCATGAAGACGATTGAGCTAGCAAATGTATTAACGAATAATCGCATAACAAAAAAGTTTTTTAGAGGAGTCTTTCCATGCAACCATTTACCGCTAAAAATAAAAAAACCTGCATGCGTAATAGCTAATACGGATCCTGCACATAAAGCCGGGAATCATTGGGTAGCATTTTATTTTCCAAAAGAAGGACCGGCGGAGTACTTTGACTCGTTTGGAAGATACCCAACCAATCTTCACTTTAAAAAATTCCTATTAGATAATTCGACCACCTTTTTAAATAATAAAAAACGATTGCAAGGACAACATTCATCAACTTGTGGGCATTATTGCTGTGTGTTTCTATATTCCCGATGCAGGGGGCGAGGTCTGAACACTTTTTTAAATCAGTTTTCCTCGAGTGACGTAGATTTAAATGACCGGAAAATAATTAATTTTTATTTGAAGGATTTTGCACAGGGTGGCGGGAATTTATGTAACCAATCATGCAGACCTGAGATCAGCGCTATAAAATTCTGAACATAAAGTGTTAGTATTCAGAGTACAAGTTTAATTTGAGCAACATGGAGATATCACGAAAGAGACAAGGGATATCATACTCAAGCCGACGGAACTATACAAATTATTTGAGATATTGAAATTTTTCAACATTATCATGTTCCATAACAACAACGCTACCCATTGTCTAAAGGAATATTACAACAAGTATGCGACAAATGCAAGGAAAAAAAATGTTTTAACCCTAACATACGAAGATTTTTTTATTCCAAGTAGAACTTCCTATGTACATTTGAATTATTCGCGTCGTTTTTACGAAATACATATGCATTGTATTAATAATCATATTTTTGATCGATTAATTTTGAAAGAAATAAATAAATAAAAAATATATATAAATCGTTTTATTTAAAACTTTTATTTATGTACAAATAAATATTAATACAATTTTTAATAGCTCATCATACAGTGGGTTTTACGTGCGACTTCGCTTCCTCGAAAATTCATTCATTCACAACGTAAATAACAACCGTAACAAAACAAAACAACAACAAAATACCCTACGCATGTAATAATCGAAATTTCATGGCACCTTGCAGTCATAACAGGTTCGCAGAAAGATCAGCAGCATCCTCACCATAGCATACATTCTGCACTTCAAGTCTTCGCTTGAGTTTTTTTTTTTGCAAAGATTCTGCTCGATCAGAACCGTTTCCACTACAACAAAGTGTAAAGCAACCAGCCTTAACGCTTGGATAATATTGTTTGTAAAATCCTGGCCATCATAAATCATTGGCCCTGCCTTGCTCTGTGTCTCTTAATTCCTTTCATAGGTAGTGCTCAAGATCCATTTTTGCTTTCATCATCCACACTGTCTGCCTGTGGGGAAAGGGGCACCTCGCGTAACATTGTTATTCATATGTTGTGACTCCTCTTAAGCAGCGAAAAATTGGCTTCGCTGGGAATTTACCTGGTTTTAGTGTGCAAGATCCACACGGGCATTTTGCCTTTCTTTCTTATTTCACGTTATGGTCGCCTGTTATAATGGGTTTGCTCACCTTGCAAATACTCCATAGAGCAAGAAATGCTTTTTCCTTCCTGATAACAGGTATTCAAACGTAAAAACAAATTTTTCCTCCAACAATAACACATTATTCTTCAGAATTTTAATATACAAAGCAATTTTAGTTTTAAATACAAATGTATTCTAAAGAACTAGCACAAAAATTATACTAAATTATGTATATTAAAATTATGCTATGTCGTTTTTTTTTTATATTAGTGAGCAATTTTTTAATGCTTCTACATTTTTGTATTTAGTTTTCTCAACAACTATTTCTTGGACATTTTTTTCTACAGAAATTTTTTGAAAAGCCATCATGAGTCAATTATATCCAGTTATATTGATCACTTTTTCATTAACTGAGTAAAGGCAGAAGATCTTTTTTATTCTTTCTCATTGAGCCGCGGCTTTTTTATTTCCCTTTAAACCTTTAGCAGGGTAAGAATCAAGCAATAACAAACCTGTGTTTTTCAGACATTTTTTTTTTGATTCTGCTGTTTCGATTTTAGATCGGAAGTATCGCGTGACCCCTGCGGGCGATAAACGCTTTTATCACATGTTTCCAACGGTAAGATGTGATGTTGTTTTTTTTATCAGGGGTATGGGGAACGTTGAATAAAAACAATAACAAACATGTGATCCTCTGGATGTTCTACCAAGCGATAATCTATGCACAAGTATAAACTGGTTCTTATGGCGTAAGCTTATGCATATTACGAATAATCGCTTAAAGGCGGCCTGCAGTAACTTGCAAGTTTTACTTTTGCTTTTCTTATCCCGTCGAGATACCTGATGGCTGATTATTTTGTTTTTTATTACCTCTTCTTTTGTGGGGTCTTTGCAACTACGATCATACCTATGCTATTGTGTGTTGTGATTCTGATTTTGCTTCTGTTCCTGTTACTTTCCTTTTAGATCCACCCGGTCAAAACAGCTTTTTGAATTTAATAAATGCTTTTGTTTGTTCTCGCATAACATTTTCTTTATTACAAATAATATTATTAACTGCTGTTTGTTAGTAATTAACATCGTCTCTTTATATAATGAAACAACAACATGATGTAATATGAACATCACATACACACAGTCTTTCCCTTTCTCACACACATTATCTTTAATTTTTTAAAAATAAAGCATAAATATTTCCGTAAAACTTCATTCACGCAGAAGTTGTTTTTTTATTTCCACGTCTTGAACCGTCGTTTCCTTTTTTTTCATTTTAAAGCGGCAGATTTTGCTTCTCAAATTGCTGCTGCTGCAGTTTTTTTTGTTTTTGTTTTGTTTTTTCTTTCTTTCTCATTTCGCGGGCTCATCACGATCATGTGCACATTATTTTCGTCGGGTCGCACAGATAAACCTCGCAAGATCTAAAAATAGAATTCCACAACTGCATATATGTGCACAAATAACCCAACTTCATTCAACTGCCGTCTTGGTCAAGTTGGCTAAGGCGTTGGTTTTTCATTTCGCGATTCGCTGGCGCGAGTTCGATTCCCGACCATGTTTGTGATTTTTATAGGCAATGACTAGTACAGAGTGTAAGATCAATATCAATAGCTGCCGCCATGTGCCGTGTAGTAGTCAGCAAGTAACAAATTATCTTTCATTAATTCACGCAGTTTCATAAGTTCAGGTTATAACATCAACAACAACCATGCAATACTCGCCAAGAACGGACGGAAGTGGCCGCCTGCAAGGTCATTAGACTGGGTGTCATAACCGGTTCAACTCTCACAAGGGCGGGGGCAGGAGCAAGGAGTGCTAGCCGCAAAGGCCAGAGCCCTGCCGAGTCCCCCGCCGAGGACCCCGCCGAGTCCGCCGCCCCAGCCTCGCCGAGGCCGACGACCCCGCTGAGCCCCAAGCCACCGGCCCTGACCGACCCGTCCAGTCTCTAGGTCAACCACCTTGACCTACATCCCAAGGCCAATTACAGGTGATTGATTGATTGATGACAGGTGATTGACCTCGAGACTGAACTACATACGTGATTTATGGGTTTGACCTAGATTCCAAGGACGGGCCCACCGGCTAAACCCCCACGACTGCAAGGTCATTGGCCCCAATAGTCATAAATCACACCTAATTAGTCGTAAAAACAATAAATGTCATTGTAATTGGTCGTAAAAATTAATGGACCGGTTTGACCCACATTCCAACGGGCGGGGCCCTGACCTACATTCACAAAACAGGTTTTGGTTCCCAGTCTAAACCGACCTAGTACCTACTGATTTTCCCTACTTTAAAAATTAATTACTCGAAAACGGTAAGTGAGCGACAATTTATTTTTCGAAAAATGGATTCTACAGGCCAAAATACATAAATAAAAAAAATTTCAAAAAAATCGGAGGTGGGTCGGGTTATAGTACAGTTTAACCAAGGAAAATGAGAAGGCTGATAAGTTGGCAGGATGCGCCGCCACCCTTGGTGATGTATTTTCTCATGATCTTGATTTTGAGGACCTCGTCCTAAATATCAAAAATAAGCTTAAAAATGAATGGAACAGGAAGTATCAGGAGTGTTCTACTTCCAAGGGCAGATTTTTTGCTTCTATTTTCCCGTATCTACCTGCGGCCCATTGGTTCTCTAGGATCAATCTCGGGCCCAAAATCTTTAGGATGATGAACAGAATCCTCACTGGACATACATATGAGGATGTCAGATTAGCCTCCTGGAAGGTCATCTCAAATGATCTCTGCAGCATCTGCAGCATTAAAAATGACACTGAACATGTTCTTTTGAAGTGCCGAAAATACTCTTCGACCAGAAATAAATATGACAACATACTGAATGCAAACACCCTCTTAGATCTACTCACGCCCTTCAACTTGGATAGGGTAATTAACCTCGGGAATTTGCTCTCTGAAGCAAAGATATTCATCTAGTCGATGCACGGGATAACGATTTTCTGGTTGCTGCACCTCCCCTGTCTTCGTCCTTACAAATAAGTTGACAATTAACTCCTACTAATTAGATATGATAAGATAGGGAATTACTACCCACTTAAGTTAATTTGAAATTAAGCAGGAAAAATTCTACTTTATCTAGACAATGGTACACGTGTATCAGATGATCCTCTAAAGAGACTGGATAATCATTAGACCTTGAATTATCTATTTTGAGTAAAAGTAACGCACTTGCTTATGTAACTAAGGAATCATGTTATTGCCTCTTTAAATGTCAGCAAAACAGTACACACGTTGTTTAAGGCTCTACCTCAAGGCCCAACTCCACAAGATTGATTATCACTCACATATCCTATAGCGATTAGTGCTTCAAATTAGTACCTACATGTTTGTTTAACTAGAGACTGCCTTTTAGTGCTATGTATTTTTTTTGTCAAAGCTAAGAATTAATTAATTATTGTATGTAAATATTCATAATTTAATCAATATGACTTGTACTAGGACTGTACGAAATAAAAGCCCTGAATTTGACAGACAAATTTCCCCTCTGCATATCTGTTAGAAATATGATGCATTCTCGCACCATCTAGATGTTAAGTAAGGCACTTGAATTAGCTGTGCGTATTTTAGTTTTATAATCTTGTTTTTTTTCTTCTAAATAAATATTAGTCGGATGTTAAATTAACCCTGCTGCGTTTTATTTCTTAAAGGTTAAAAAAACAAATTAACTAAACATTAATTTCCAATAGGTTATGGGGCCAGGAAAGAAAAATTAACATCCTATCGAAGGAGGTGTAAAAGAAAGCGAAATTTAAGGAAAAAGGAAAAACGTGAAAAACCTATAAAGTAATAATGGCCGAAGCAAAGTTTTATGTGACCAAATTGAACAATGACAACTATTTCATTTGGAAGTATAAGTTGGAAATGCTACTTATAAAGGACGGACTATGGTCGGTAACATCAGAAGAAAAGCCAGAACCAGTAACCTCCAGCTGGACAAAGCAAGATAATGAAGCAAGAGCTACCATTGCTTTAGCGGTAGAAGATAACCAATTGCAGCATATTCGTAAACCAACTTCAGCAAAACAGTCATGGGAGTGCTTGAAGCAGTATCACAAAAAGAACACCCTAAGTAATAAAGTTCAAATAATGAGAGGGATATGCAGCCTAAAGCTATCAGAAATTGGAAGTATGGAAAATCATTTAACACTGATGACAGAAATGTTTGAAAAGTTGACGACACTCGGTGAAAGCTGGTCTGAGCAGTGGAGTGTAGCTCAGTGATGGATTTACGCTTAGGCCCGTGAGGCCCGGGCCTAGGGCGGCAAAATTTTAGGGCGGCAGAATTTTAGAGGCCGGAAAGTTTAAAGAATGATTGCAATTTAAAAATTAATTGAACTTAGTTTTGCTGTGTAATTGTTAAAGTATCAAACAAAAATAAGGAATTATTAAATTATTTAACAAAAATTATATTAGAAAGATGTTTTTTTACGGAATTGTGAATTCATGGAGGGTGTCACTATCCCGTTCCTTCGAAAGTTCTAAGAACTAACAGCCTAGTTGGGCAAAACCACTGACATGTAATAATGGACAGCTCATCAGAGATTATTCCCATATAAACTCATGGCACTAAAAAGTGTAGAAAAGTATAGTCCTCTCGCTCACCCATAAGCCCCCTTTGTCACTGAATTCAAATTTTGTTTAATTTCGCATTAAGAGTTCAGTGCATTCACTGGCAGAAATAAAATCAGATAGTGCCAAACTTGAAAAAAAAATTTTCCATTTTATTAAATATTTTTACTCTTGACTTTCAATAAACCACAAAATACGATAACTTTTTTATCTTTGCAGTAAAATAAGAACGGTAAATAAAATTCTGAAATGATTTTAAGCGAAATTTAAAATAAAACCGCCACAACGGTTGCACGATATTGAAGTTGCCATACCTGATTTCATTTTTTCCTTTGAGCTAATGTCAGAATATTTACAAAAAAAAGATGGGTATAGTGATTTTTTTATTTCTGTCTCGAAACAGGGGTAAAGAACTCGCATGGTTTAACATAAATATTTGTAATTAATGAAAAAATGCATTATAAAAGGGAAATAACATCAAAATTCCATTTCTCATTTTTTTTAAGAACAATTTATTTTGTTTCCATCGTCCAAAAACGAATATAAACAATTTTAATTTACAAAAGCAACTGACGTGTTTATATGTCAGCGAAAAAAGGTTTGCCAGCAATGGAACGAATTGGTGCCATGAAAATTTCCTGATGAGGAGTCCATTCTATATGTCAGTGGGCAAAACAAATGGAGTATGGACCATTTTTATTGTGGTATTTTAGTGTAACCATAGACAAATTAGTTTGTAGATGGAAAAAGTGTGGTCAAAACTGCTTCAACTGGCTTTTACGAACTGTCTTTTGTGTGTAAACATAATTGGGCAAAATGTGGTCGTCAATCTGAGACCACTCGATTTCGATTTTTCCCTTTTATATTGCTATTCCGAGGAAATTTTTCCACCGGTCTGAGCTCCCTTATTGTCTTACTTTTCCGATGAAATGGTTCATTGGCTTCTTTTCTTCAAAATATGAAAGATATCCAATTTCCTCAATATGAACAAAACGCTAAACTATTATCTGGAGTCCAGGATTATTATTATGATACACGTCGCAGAAAAATTGGAAAAGTGCAGCCAGATGAGTCAAAAATAAATGAAAGATAACCTTTTTCTGGACAGGAAAATTTTCGAACTAATATTTATTACCGAATTTTAGATATTTTGAGCGTACAACTGACCAGACGCAGGAACGTATATGACCAGCTTCACGCGAACTTTAATTTGTTTGATACTTGAGCTGAAATTGATACTAATGAATTAACAAATCAGGCAAATGAGCTAGTCAATAAGTATCCGAACGATTTGGAAGAGACATTGTGTAATGAATGCATTCATTTGCATTATCAAATCCAGCAAATATTAGAAAATAATGAAGACGTACGCTCTGCACCAAATATATACACTTTTTTACGTTCACGTAATCTGTATACCCCAATATAGACATCGCTTTACGCATTTATTTGAGTATTCCAGCCTCAAATTGCTCTGGAGAAAGATCATTTTCTACTCTTAAAAGAGTGAAAACTTATTTGCGTACAAGTAATGGGACAAGACAGACTCAATTCACTTGCATTGTTGTCTATCGAAGCAAAATTGGTGCAAGAAATAGACTATGAAGATATAATTCAGGTATTCGCCCAAGCAAAAGCACGAAAAAAAAGTTTACTAGTATGTCATAAGTGAAAAAAATCATTTATTGTTTAATTTTAATAATTTATTTTTGTATCTTTATTAATAAAGCTGATAATACAATATTTTCAATTTTCGTAAATTAGTTGTTTTATTATATTAGGTATTACTACTACGCAAAAAGGGCGCCATATCGGACCGGGCCTAGGGCGTAGGCGAACTTAAATCCGCCACTGGTGTAGCTATGATTTTAAGCAGCCTGCCGCGCAGCTATGACACATTAATAACTGCTTTTGAAACACGATCAGAACAAGAACTTACATTGAGTTTAGTTCATCCAAAATTACTCGAAGAAGCCAAAAGAAGAGAAGAAAGTTCAAATGTCGAAAGTGCAATGAAAGTGACAGTTCCTGCAAATTATAATAACAAGTTCTCAATCGAATGTTATTTTTGTCATCGAAAGGGACATGCAAAGAAAGAATGCAGGAAGTATTTAGCCTGGAAAAGAAAGCAAAACAACGCATCACCTCAACACGTAAACAGAAAGCCTGATAAACCTCAGCATGCAGTACATCTCAGCTTTACTGCAATAAATCAGCAACATACTCAGGGCTGGCTTGTGGATTCAGGGTGCACATGTCATATTTCGAATGACAGATCTATGTTCTTTCAATTTGATCCATCAATCCGAGAAACAGTGGTAGTGGCTGATGGAAGTAAATTAACATCTAGTGGAAAAGGAACAATCCGCATGACATTATTTAACAGCAAAAATGAACAATTTAGTGCCAGCGTAGAAGATGTGCTTCGACGAAGGTTTTTGCAGACTATTTAAAGGTAAATATGAGGTGGCTGTCGCTGATGAAAATAGCAATGTGTACATTCTTCGTCAAAATCATTTTGCTGGTACAGTAACCAATAATAATAAAAGATGTATTCATAAATGGCATCGTATCCTTGGTCATAGAAACCAAGATGCTATTAAATTATTAGAAGGATTAGCTGAAAATTTTTCAATTTCTCCGTGTACTGAATGCATTGGACAACCATGTGAAATCACATTAACAAGAAAACCATTCCCAAAGAAGTCTGAAAGTAAAACTCATGCTGTCTTGGATCTGATTCATACGGATCTCTGTGGTCCACTGGAAATACCTACTTCAAGCGGAAATAGGTATATACTTACATTTATAGATGACTACAGTAGATATACAGTAATTTATCTGTTGAAACAAAAGTCCGAAGTTTTTATTAAGCTAAAGGAGTTTGTTGAATATGTTAAAACAAAATTTGGAAGAAAACCTAAAACTATTAGATCCGATAGAGGCGGTGAATACACCGGACATCAAGTTGTAAAATTCTTAAAGGAACAGGGTATACAAACTCAATATACAGCCGCATACACTCCTGAACAAAACGGCGTGGCGGAACGTAAAAATCGTTCATTGATTGAAATGATAAGGTGTATGTTAGCTGATGCGAATTTAAGTAAAGAATTTTGCGGTGAAGCAGCATCAACAGCCAATTATATTCAGAACAGAATGCCTACTAAAGTAATCACTAAAACACCGTTTGAACAATGGAATGGATTTCCACCGAACATAAATAATCTTCACAGATTTGGAGAAAAAGTTTTTGCACACATACCTAAGCAAAGAAGACTAAAATTGGATAACAAAACTAAAGCATGGCTGTTTGTAGGTTACGATGAGCACACAAAAGCATTTCGTTTATTGGATATAAATTCAAAGTCCATCACAATTAGTCGAGATGTCAACTTCGTTCACCACGAATATCAACAGAATACATCAAGTTTAAACATGTATCCAAAACAAGTTAAAGGGCAAACTGATAATATTATAACTTTTGATGTCAATTCTAGTAAGACAAAAGAAGATAATGTGACTGTTCAGGAGGAAAATATAAACGATATTCCAAATTCTATAAGTCAGGATGAAAGGGAATTAATAATACACAATGAAGGAAATAGCTATTCACCAGAAATTGATATCAGAAGATCGTCCAGAACAACAAAAGGAATTTTACCAAAAAGGTATCGCACGGACATAAATATGGTAAGCAATGAAACAAATAATGACCCTACGAATTTGGACGAGGCGTTAACCAGCTTTGAGAAAGATAAATGGGTAAAAGCTATGCAGGATGAAGTAGACTCGTTATTAAAGGCTAACGTTTGGGAGCTTGTGGGTAAAGTTCCAGGAAGGAAAATTATTGGATGTAAATGGGTATTCAAACGAAAATTAGATTCAGGAGGAGCAACACTACGATACAAAGCTCGATTAGTTGCACAAGGATTTACTCAACAATATGGGCAGGATTACGATCAAGTTTTCGCGCCAGTTATAAAACAGACAACATTTAGAACATTTTTAGCAGTTGCAGCTGTTCAGGGAATGAAAGTGCATCATTTTGATGCAAAGACAGCATTTCTCAATAGCAATTTGACGGAGACAATTTACATGCAGCAACCACCAGGATTTACAACCACCAGGAAAATCAACAAGATAAAGTTTGCTTGCTAAAGAAGTGTCTATACGGTCTGAAATAATGAGCCCGAGCATGGAATCAAACTATTCACAATGCTATAATGGAAATCGGGTTCAAGAAAAGTCTAACAGATCAGTGCCTATACACAAAATTAACCGAAAACGAAAGGATATTCATCCTCATCTACGTTGATGATTTGTTGATTGCCTGCAAGAGCGAAACAGTAATAAAGGATGTTTATCAGAAACTAAGCTCTAATTTTGAAATTAAACCTTTAGGACCAATCAAAAAATATCTCGGGTTAGAAGTATCAAAGGATGAATTTGGCAACTATTTAATAAATCAATCGGAATTCATCAGAAAGTTGGTAAATAAAGCGGGCCTAAGTAGTGCAAAAGAATCAGATGTACCTATCAGACCAGATTACGAAAAGGGGGCGACAGCATCTGCAGCATTATTAAACAACGATAGATATCAACAGTTAATTGGGAGTCTTCTGTATATATCGGTAAATTCTCGTCCGGATATTTCTGCTAGCGTATCAATACTTGCAAGAAAAGTAAGTTGTCCAACTGAAGACGATTTAAACGAAGTGAAGCGGGTAATTAAATATTTAAAGGGCACAACGGACTTCAAATTATTTTTTAGTCTTAGCCTTTAGAATCAAAGGAAGATGTTATTTATGGATACGCCGATGCAAACTGGGCGGAGGACAGAAACGAAAGGAAGTCTAACAGCGGATTTTTGTTCAAAGTATTTGGAGGAACAGTATCATGGTGCTGTCGCAAACAAACGTTTGTAGCGCTATCCTCTACAGAAGCGGAATTTATCGCATTGGCTGAAGCAAGTGCTGAGGCGATATGGTTGCAAAGACTCCTAGAGGACCTTGGTGAAGAAATCAGAGAACCAATAACAATATTTGAGGATAATCAAAGCTGTCTAAAAATGATTGATAGCGAAAGGGTGAACAACAGATCTAAACATATAGACACAAAATATCATTTCGTCAAGGACTACGCATCAAAGGGAATCATTAGTTGTGAATACTGTCCTAGCGAAACAATGGTAGCGGATTTCTTAACGAAGCCGTTGCCAGCCAAAATAATAAAGAATTTAATTTCTAATTGTTTGTTAATGGTACGAGAATGAGCAGGAGTGTTAGAAATATGATGCATTCTCGCACCATCTATACCATTTCAAGTTCAAATTGGGACTAAACAGTTTCTAATTGAGACTAAACAATTTCTAATTGAGACTAAACAATTTCAAAATGGAACTAAACAATTTCAAAATGAGAATTAAAAACTTTCCGTGAAAATAAATAAATACTTTGATCTTTATTCGATAATATTGCGATTTTTTTACTTAGTTGACTGTTAACGATGCTTGACCAACACATACTATGTCGTTATTAAAAGTGTCTCCATTAAGTATCATTATTAGTTTATCCCTAAGAATGTCTTACATAAAAAAAATTTAAGCTGACAATATAAAGAAGCAAATCTGTGTTTTGCATAGTGCTCTCCACTTCCAAAAACAAGAGGCTGCTTTCAAAAGTGATTCAAATATTCAGATGCTGGTGAAATCAGATCAAATTTGACACAAACCGAATTTCGTCTACAACAAGCAAAATTTGAGAAAACATATCGGAAATTGATGTTGAATGTATCCGACATGTCGCTCATATTCAAAATAATACCAGACCCAATCAATATGATAGATATGACTGTTTTTTCATGATTTATAATTTATACATAATACTTTATATTTCTTCCAATAAAGTATGTATTTATTTTCACTGAAATTTTTTAATTCTCATTTTGACATTGTTAAGTTCCATTTTGAAATTGTTAGGTACCATTTTGAAATCGTTTAGTCTCAATTAGAAATTGTTTAGTCTCAATTAGAAATTGTTTAGTCTCAATTTGAACTTGAAAAGGTATAGATGTTAAATAAGGCATTTGAATTAGCTGTGCGTATTTTAGTTTTATAATCTTGTTTTTTTTTTAAATAAATATTAGTCGGATGTTAAATGAACCCTGCTGCGTTTTATTTCTTAAAGGTAAAAAAACAAATTAACTAAACATTAATTTCCAATAATATCTAGCCTTCTTTGCAAGGGAGTGACAACCAAAGAGAGAGTACAGCAATTATAGAAGGCTTCACAAAACACAACAAATCAATCTTAGTCAAAGGTCAGTGTGGCTTTACTAGCCGAAGACCTGCAGAGACCCACTTGAAGGGGTACACTAGCACTCAGTTGCTAGTAACCTCAAAACACAACAACAGCAACAGAAGAAACTTGGAACAAAATTGGTTGTCCTTTAACAAATACTGGGAGTTTTTCGGCGAATAATGCGTCGGGGGATCCACTTAAATTAACCCGTGAGTTTGAGGGAGAAATATCTTTAAACAACATCACAAAACGCGGCGTTTGTTACGTCACAGAGATTCTTAACCTAAATCTATTCGGCAGTAGTAGATTGAATTGTTCGGTTTGTGGTCAACTCCAATCAACACGGTGTGTGGGGTTAAATCAGTACGCAGCAACAACTATCAACAGTTTGTGGAAAGTTTTCCGAAGATTTTCAAACCAAAAATAGGAGTATACAATAAAACAAGGTTTTCATTACACTTAAAACCGGGGGCTAAACCGGGTTATATACATAAACGTCCGGTTTCTTACGCAGTTTTACCAAAAATCGATGAAGAATTACGAAGACTTCAAGAGGAAGGAATTATAGAACCAATAGAATACTCAGAATGGGCAACACCGATTGTTGTGGTAAGGAAAACCTTGGGCGAAATACGTATTTGCGCGGACTATTCAACAGGTTTTAACAAAGCCCTACAACCCAACAAACATCCATTACCCGTTCCTAATGACATATTCGCAAAATTGGCGGTCTTTGTTTTAGGAGAACGTGAGTGATC
Source organism: Thereva nobilitata (assembly GCA_963855945.1). NCBI lineage: Eukaryota > Metazoa > Arthropoda > Insecta > Diptera > Therevidae > Thereva > Thereva nobilitata. Next base: position 92,396,705 of record OY979695.1, read on the forward strand.
TTAATCTTGACCACGGCGTGGGAATGGGAACCGTTTTCCCTTGTTTTGTTTTTTGAAGAACCACGGCTCGGCGGCGGTGACAATTTCTGAAAAAGTTGAGTGTTGTTTAACCCAAGGCCGCGAGCGGGCGTTCTCAGATTGTGACAAATACGTTTGAAGAAATAATAAATAAATAATTATCTAGGATTGATGTGAATTGTGACAAAACCGTTTGAAGAAATAGTAAATAAATACAAATCTATAATTGGTTTAAATTGTTACAAGGAAAGTGACGTTTGATGTTAAAAAATATTGAATAAATAATATTCTAGGATTAATGTAACTTGTGACAAATACGTTTGAAGAAATAATAAATAAATACATAATTATCTAGGATTGATGAAAATTGTTACAAATACGCTTGAAGAAATAATAAATAAATAATTATCTAGGATTGATGTAAATTGTGAGAAATACGTTTGAAGAAATAATAAATAAATAATTATCTAGGATTGATGTGAATTGTTACAAAACCGTTTGAAGAAATAGTAAATAAATACAAATCTATAATTGGTTTAAATTGTTACAAGGAAAGTGACGTTTGATGTTAAAAAATATTGAATAAATAATAATCTAGGATTAATGTAACTTGTGACAAATACGCTTGAAGAAATAATAAATAAATAATTATCTAGGGTTGATGTAACTTGTGACAAATACGTTTGAAGAAATAATAAATAAATAATTATCGAGGGTTGATGTAAATTGTGACAAATACGTTTGAAGAAATAATAAATAAATAATTATCTAGGATTGATGATTGATGTAAATTGTGACAAATACGTTTGAAGAAATAATAAATAAATAATTATCTAGGATTGATGTGAATTGTGACAAAACCGTTTGTAGAAATAGTAAATAAATACAAATCTATAATTGGTTTAAATTGTTACAAGGAAAGTGACGTTTGATGTTAAAAAATATTGAATAAATAATAATCTAGGATTAATGTAACTTGTGACAAATACGTTTGAAGAAATAATAAATAAATAATTATCTAGGGTTGATGTAACTTGTGACAAATACGTTTGAAGAAATAATAAATAAATAATTATCTAGGATTGATGTGAATTGTGACAAAATCGTTTGAAGAAATAGTAAATAAATACAAATCTATAATTGGTTTAAATTGTTACAAGGAAAGTGACGTTTGATGTTAAAAAATATTGAATAAATAATATTCTAGGATTAATGTAACTTGTGACAAATACGTTTGAAGAAATAATAAATAAATAATTATCTAGGATTGATGAAAATTGTTACAAATACGCTTGAAGAAATAATAAATAAATAATTATCTAGGATTGATGTAAATTGTGAGAAATACGTTTGAAGAAATAATAAATAAATAATTATCTAGGATTGATGTGAATTGTTACAAAACCGTTTGAAGAAATAGTAAATAAATACAAATCTATAATTGGTTTAAATTGTTACAAGGAAAGTGACGTTTGATGTTAAAAAATATTGAATAAATAATAATCTAGGATTAATGTAACTTGTGACAAATACGTTTGAAGAAATAATAAATAAATAATTATCTAGGATTGATGTAACTTGTGACAAGTACGTTTGAAGAAATAATAAATAAATGCAAGTAAAATTTGAGAAAACATATCGGAAATTGATGTTGAATGTATCCGACATGTCGCTCATATTCAAAATAATACCAGACCCAATCAATATGATAGATATGATTTATAATTTATACATAATACTTTATATTTCTTCCAATAAAGTATGTATTTATTTTCACTGAAATTTTTTAATTCTCATTTTGACATTGTTAAGTTCCATTTTGAAATTGTTAGGTACCATTTTGAAATCGTTTAGTCTCAATTAGAAATTGTTTAGTCTCAATTAGAAATTGTTTAGTCTCAATTTGAACTTGAAAAGGTATAGATGTTAAATAAGGCATTTGAATTAGCTGTGCGTATTTTAGTTTTATAATCTTGTTTTTTTTTCTAAATAAATATTAGTCGGATGTTAAATTAACCCTGCTGCGATTTATTTCTTAAAGGTAAAAAAACAAATTAACTAAACATTAATTTCCAATAATATCTAGCCTTCTTTGCAAGGGAGTGACAACCAAAGAGAGAGTACAGCAATTATAGAAGGCTTCACAAAACACAACAAATCAATCTTAGTCAAAGGTCAGTGTGGCTTTACTAGCCGAAGACCTGCAGAGACCCACTTTAAGGGGTACACTAGCACTCATTTGCTAGTAACCTCAAAACACAACAACAACAACAGAAGAAACTTGGAACAAAATTGGTTGTCCTTTAACAAATACTGGGAGTTTTTCGGCGAATAATGCGTCGGGGGATCCACTTAAATTAACCCGTGAGTTTGAGGGAGAAATATCTATAAACAACATCACAAAACGCGGCGTTTGTTACGTCACAGAGATTCTTAACCTAAATCTATTCGGCAGTAGTAGATTGAATTGTTCGGTTTGTGGTCAACTCCAATCAACACGGTGTGTGGGGTTAAAGCAGTACGCAGCAACAACTATCAACAGTTTGTGGAAAGTTTTCCGAAGATTTTCAAACCAAAAATAGGAGTATACAATAAAACAAGGTTTTCATTACACTTAAAACCGGGGGCTAAACCGGGTTATATACATAAACGTCCGGTTTCTTACGCAGTTTTACCAAAAATCGATGAAGAATTACGAAGACTTCAAGAGGAAGGAATTATAGAACCAATAGAATACTCAGAATGGGCAACACCGATTGTTGTGGTAAGGAAAACCTTGGGCGAAATACGTATTTGCGCGGACTATTCAACAGGTTTTAACAAAGCCCTACAACCCAACAAACATCCATTAACCGTTCCTAATGACATACATTGATTATATACTAAGTAGATATGGACAAACGCGAGTCAAAATAACATCAGACTACGACGCTATGAATTTCGTGCGCTAGTATCGCAGGGTTTTGTTCTCCTCTATATGGTTAGTTTCCGAAATAAACTTTTCCTTGTTTATGAAAAAGCCTTTCGCGCTTTTGGAAAAAAAAATCATTAGCTGCGGCTTTTATTTTAGTGGCTGCGGGTCTGAAAATAGATTCCTACGTTTTTTGTGATGATGATTTCGTGGCCGATGGGTGAAATTTGACAATGGGGTAAAGAAATGAATGGGCGAGACGACTTTAATGGGAAATTTGGCATCAAGCGTTTCTTATTATGTTGAGAAAAATGAAATGGCTTTTAAGGGATTATTTAACTTTTTTGAGCGAAAAATGTGACAAATTTTTAGATTTTTTTCTCAGGTATTTTAATTCGTAGAAACTTGTAATTTTTATGGATAATTGTACTAGTATTGAGATATATAAAATGATTTTTATTTTTGAATTTTTTTAATGGGCATGGTCAAGCTAAGCAATCTCCCTTTGCAACACTAGTCCGTCATGTCGTTCAAGTCATGGTGTAATGTCTAGTAGTAAGCTTGGTCTGAAGGATAGAAGAGAAGGGATAGGTTAGAGGTCTGGAGGGTGTCTGAGTAGATGTCGATGAACCTTGCGTTTGAATTCTGCTGGGTTCAGAAACACCGACTGTGGAAGCAGTCGCTATGGTAAAAGCGGTAAAACTTAATGAGTCCTACTACATTCCTACGGTGGCTTAAAGGGTCTAAGCAGCCAAAATAGTTTTTGGGACGAGTTATATACAAAGCAGGGTGGAATGTAGGACTTGTAAATTGTAGCCAAGGCAGCTGGCTGAAGGAGGAATCCTAGGCATTGATAAGTTTTTTTGGCGATTTGGAATATGTGATTATTCCATCGTAGATCTGAAGATAAAATTACGTCTAAGATATTTAGATATCCCAAGCAGCACAATTTGGTTAGAATCCGGTTAATTAACCAGAAACTAGCCAGAGTTATTTAACCATCATAACTTAGTAAAACGTTTGTAAAACGTTTCCTAGACATTTATTAAACCGTAAATGGTCAGTTATTTTATAACTCTAGTTATTAGATTACCTATGTCTAAGGTTTATAGAACTTCTAAAATATACCTCTACACAACTTAGCAGTTACAAAATAACCTGAAGCAAACGTTTCTAAAACTTCTATCATTAGCCTGATGTAAACGTTGTTTAGTAAATAACCTGAAGCAAACGTTAGTAAAACCTCCATTATCAACCTTTTATAAACATTGGTTAGAAAATAACCTGAGGAAAACGTTTTTCAGATAGTACATACTTACCGTTAATTAACCTAAAAGTAATTTTGTAACAGAAATCTAACTACAAATTTGATATTTTATAACTGTTATATAAGAATGCAATGAGTGAAAAAAATGCAACGAATTTACGTAAAGAAAGTATGTTTTATTAAATAATAATAATAAAAATACAAGTATTGTTATTACTAAATTAAACATTTTAAAAAGATATTTGTAGATATTTGTAGATTCTTCCTGTCCTATTCCCCCAAACCTGTAGAGAATTTTTACCTAAAAATATAAGAAAATTAAAAAAATATAAGTTTTAATAAAGACTTTAAATATGTATATAGAATTAATAGTAATTAAAAACTTACCCACGTTTACTTTCTCCAAAAAAATATTAATTGTAGACACTTTTTACGCCCGTGAACTTCTTCACTTCACTGATGCTTTTTCGTACAATTCTAACTTATAATAAACCTAAGCATTAATAGCGAGTATGTTTCTAGCTCGCAATAAACTCTTATGTTACGCTTAGGTATATTTCCAACTCGGCCTAACCCATGCATTAATAACGAGTTATATTTCGAACTAGCTATAAACCCTTATATTAATTTCTTTGCATCGCGAAATACTGCTTCTCTTTTCCTTACTTTCAGCGACGTCTGTCTGTTGGCTTTTTCACATATTCAAAAATTTTGTTTCATTTCAATCATCGGGTTATTTTCGAGTTTATTCCCTAACTGTTATAGGAGAGTACATTTTTAACTCATAATATGATCATACGTTGTTTTGAAGAATATTTCTAACCTGCAAAATTACTTGTTACATCAGAATATATTTCTAACTTATAATAAACTTATACATTATTTTCGAGTTTTTTTCTATCCTCTGAAAAACGAAAACACGTTTGCATGGTTAAGTTTGTGTATATATGTAACCAAAAGTATTACAAATTAAAAATAAGTGCTGAAGTAACTCAGTAGCAACGGAATTTTGAAGTTATATTCTAACTTAAAAATTAAGTAATATTCTAACTTAAAAACTAAGTTAGAGTTTAGTTAGAAGGTAATCCGGTCAGATTATAACGCTTAAGTAACCTGTTTTTAACAAAAGCGAAAGTTATAAAATAACCTAGGTTAGATTTTGCTACTTGGGTATGAGTCAGACATTATATTCTTTTTGCCCGCTGAGATAAAGGGAAGGACGGTGCAGGTTTTTGTAGAGATAAGACAGTACTTGTTTTTTAGCGTTGAATTCGACACGATTCATGCGTTCACGGTCTAGGAGATAAGGTCTGGAAAGTCTTATATTGTCGAAGGCGTAGGATTAACGCAGAGTACCGACATAGACAAAACTATGAAGTGGGTTGGATGGGATTGAGAGCAGATCATTAATGAATATTAGAAAGAAAGCAGGTGAGGGAATCGACCCTTGGAGAACGCCAGCCGAGATGGAATTATTGTTGGATTCGAAGCCACCCAATACCACCTTGATTGAACGGCCAGAAATAAAGCTCTCATACCAGCTCCTTAGAACTGAGATGTAAGTTAATTTTACAGTTTTACAGAAGGCTTTGAATTAGAATCTGCAACAATTTTCCGCTTTTCCGTTGCACGCATTGCTCTACTTTTAAGTTTCTGCAAAGAACAAAAATGTATGTAGTTCCGGCCTTTCTATCTACTCAGTAATTTGCAAAGTAACAACTTTTGAGAAAAAGCCAAGCATTTAAAAAAAATTACCTTTGAACCAATAAAAAAATATTAAAAATTAATGAACATATTGTAGATATGTATATTATAGAACTTATGGTGGGTCCACTTGAAAGAGGCTTTTGTCGGTCGTATTTTGAAGTGACGGAGTGCCTGTGCGGTCAATGTCGACCGAATGTTTGTGCTAAATTTTTCAAGCGGCTTTCCTTCTTTCAATTATCGGTTAATTTGTAAATACATACTAGAGTTTTCTATCCTAGATATTTCTTCGTCTGTGCTTATGTATGTATCTCTATTTCCGTTTTCTAATACTTCTGTAACACCATACTCCCTTTTTGAAGCTGGTCGTCCCAAACAATGGTTTGCGTCCCCTCATATTGCTTATAACTACACAATATGTCTACATCTACAACTTTCTTCTTTGATTTTGGATCTCGTTGCAACCTGTACATCAAGAATTCCAACTTGTTTGCAATCTTTTTGTCACCACAAAACCAGAGAGTTTTTGTGTCGAGGGACTCGCCACTAATTATGGTTCACGGCAGTATTTTTATTTCCAATTCTTGGATTATTTTCATTGAATTTTAAAATTTGATGCCATCGGAAGTAAGCAAGGAGGTGGTTTTATTGAAACCAATGAAGGGTGATGGCGTGGGATATATAGATGAACTAGCTGGAACCCGTTGCGCCTCGCTGCACCCATAAGCCAACAGTAGCTTCCGTTTATTTTGCAGTTGAGGTGATACGAATTTTCATATATACTATGAGCGTTTCAAAAAAGGCATTTTTTTCGTATTTTTGATTCGAAATAACAAAATGTGAAACTCAAAAACGAATCCTAAATGAAGCCAATCATGAACCCTAAATGAAGACCATTTCGAGTTTCACAAATTTTGAACCCCCATTTCTCCTCCTCCGGTTTCGGAGTCTATAAAACTTTTACAGACTGATCTCATTCACTTCCATTATGTACATATCTTAGAATTTTGGGTAATTATTTACTTTATCAGCCCACCCCCGCAGGCGGTAGTGGTTGTATAGGGGGTTGACCTGAATACATTTCCTTTGGAATTAGCCGTCGGCCACCCTCTAAAAAGTTATTCAGGGTTGAAATTTCGTAAAAATCACTTTTTTACAAGTTTTTTTTAAAAATAGCGGTTTAATAAGCAATTATATTAGTAACGATTTTGACTCTGGATTGCGCGCCCCCAAACACTCCCCCACCAACCTCGATCTCATTCTCGGAGTAGGGCGCGATTATTTTGATGTTCCGCCCAAAGCGGTGCGGGGTGATAAAGTAAACAATTACCCTTAATACAAGCATTTTAAAAGAAATTTCAAAATCGGAACTGTTCTCCCTTCAATGATTCCACTACTCTTGCGAAATTCTGATTTTTTTTATTGTTTTTTATTACTGTAAACAATTATATTCAAATTTATATTTTGAAATAGTTTACCCAAACCAAAAGACTCATACATATTTTCTCTCTATAATTATTATATAATTATAATCAATAATAAAATCAATACAAAAAGGCTTGAATTTTTGTTCAAAAAAAACCTACATACTTCATTTTTCTCAAAATAGAAAAAAACACGATAGCAAATTTCCGATTACATTCGCATATCTCTTCCATTCATAACTCCCTTCATTGATAAATTTCAGCCACCGACCAAGAAATCGTATTTTCCAACAACAACAAAACAACAAAACAAAAGCAATATGCGCACAGGAATCTATTTTTAGATCCAAAACTTCTGGCTTTTCTTCCAACATGCGTGAAGGGCTTTGTAATGCTTTTTTATATTCAGGCGCAAACCTGCTTTTCTTCACGTTTTACTTAAAATTAATAAAATTGAAATTTTTTGTATGTTATGATTATTATGCACGTAGAACGAAATAATATTATAAAATTAATGTTGAAAACCCACCCCCGTTGATTTTAGAGGTATACAACAGAAATTAGAATCCCAAAAATTCATATCAGTGTAACTATCGCCATCTAGCGTCGTAGTCGGACAAATGTTTGTCCATATCTACTTAGTATATAATCAATGTGACATATTCGCAAAATTGGCGGTCTTTGTTTTAGGAGAACGTGAGTGATCTTAATCTTGACCACGGCGTGGGAATGGGAACCGTTTTCCCTTGTTTTGTTTTTTGAAGAACCACGGCTCGGCGGCGGTGACAATTCCTGAAAAAGTTGAGTGTTGTTTAACCCAAGGCCGCGAGCGGGCGTTCTCAGATTGTAAAAAATACGTTTGAAGAAATAATAAATAAATAATTATCTAGGATTGATGTGAATTGTGACAAAACCGTTTGAAGAAATAGTAAATAAATACAAATCTATAATTGGTTTAAATTGTTACAAGGAAAGTGACGTTTGATGTTAAAAAATATTGAATAAATAATATTCTAGGATTAATGTAACTTGTGACAAATACGTTTGAAAAAATAATAAATAAATAATTATCTAGGATTGATGAAAATTGTTACAAATACGCTTGAAGAAATAATAAATAATTATCTAGGATTGATGTAAATTGTGAGAAATACGTTTGAAGAAATAATAAATAAATAATTATCTAGGATTGATGTGAATTGTTACAAAACCGTTTGAAGAAATAGTAAATAAATACAAATCTATAATTGGTTTAAATTGTTACAAGGAAAGTGACGTTTGATGTTAAAAAATATTGAATAAATAATAATCTAGGATTAATGTAACTTGTGACAAATACGCTTGAAGAAATAATAAATAAATAATTATCTAGGGTTGATGTAACTTGTGACAAATACGTTTGAAGAAATAATAAATAAATAATTATCTAGGGTTGATGTAAATTGTGACAAATACGTTTGAAGAAATAATAAATAAATAATTATCTAGGATTGATGATTGATGTAAATTGTGACAAATACGTTTGAAGAAATAATAAATAAATAATTATCTAGGATTGATGTGAATTGTGACAAAACCGTTTGAAGAAATAGTAAATAAATACAAATCTATAATTGGTTTAAATTGTTACAAGGAAAGTGACGTTTGATGTTAAAAAATATTGAATAAATAATAATCTAGGATTAATGTAACTTGTGACAAATACGCTTGAAGAAATAATAAATAAATAATTATCTAGGGTTGATGTAACTTGTGACAAATACGCTTGAAGAAATAATAAATAAATAATTATCTAGGGTTGATGTAACTTGTGACAAATACGTTTGAAGAAATAATAAATAAATAATTATCTAGGATTGATGTGAATTGTGACAAAATCGTTTGAAGAAATAGTAAATAAATACAAATCTATAATTGGTTTAAATTGTTACAAGGAAAGTGACGTTTGATGTTAAAAAATATTGAATAAATAATATTCTAGGATTAATGTAACTTGTGACAAATACGTTTGAAGAAATAATAAATAAATAATTATCTAGGATTGATGTAAATTGTGAGAAATACGTTTGAAGAAATAATAAATAAATAATTATCTAGGATTGATGTGAATTGTTACAAAACCGTTTGAAGAAATAGTAAATAAATACAAATCTATAATTGGTTTAAATTGTTACAAAGAAAGTGACGTTTGATGTTAAAAAATATTGAATAAATAATAATCTAGGATTAATGTAACTTGTGACAAATACGCTTGAAGAAATAATAAATAAATAATTATCTAGGGTTGATGTAACTTGTGACAAATACGTTTGAAGAAATAATAAATAAATAATTATCTAGGGTTGATGTAAATTGTGACAAATACGTTTGAAGAAATAATAAATAAATAATTATCTAGGATTGATAATTGATGTAAATTGTGACAAATACGTTTGAAGAAATAATAAATAAATAATTATCTAGGATTGATGTGAATTGTGACAAAACCGTTTGAAGAAATAGTAAATAATACAAATCTATAATTGGTTTAAATTGTTACAAGGAAAGTGACGTTTGATGTTAAAAAATATTGAATAAATAATAATCTAGGATTAATGTAACTTGTGACAAATACGTTTGAAGAAATAATAAATAAATAATTATCTAGGGTTGATGGAACTTGTGACAAATACGTTTGAAGTAATAATAAATAAATAATTATCTAGGGTTGATGTAAATTGTGACAAAACCGTTTGAAGAAGTAGTAAATAAATACCAATCTATAATTGGTTTAATTGTTACAAGGAAAGTGACGTTTGATGTTAAAAAATATTGAATAAATAATAATCTAGGATTGATGTAACTTGTGACAAATACGTTTGAAGAAATAATAAATAAATAATAATCTAATTGGTTTAAATTGTACAAGGAAAGTGACGTTTGATGTTAAAAGATAGTGAATAAATAATAATCTAGGATTGATATAACTTGTGACAAAAAGATTTGAATAAAATAATATAACACATGGCCGATTGTATTTATCCGGTTCATGGCCAAGTCCGGTTATTACTAATATATTTTATGTTTACCAGCTTACAGCTGTTTACCTGCTTCTAAATTCAATTTATATCAATGTGATTATTCGTAATTAATCAATTTTTAATGTTTTCAATGAATTTTTATTAATTTCATGTGGGGTACATCGGACAAAGGTGACATCTGTGGCCGAAAGTGAACTAGAAGTTTAGTTTCTTCTACCCATCCATTCCCTGTCATTTTCCCCATAAGAGTTTTACCTCCTTGTATATTCTCCATGCTCGTGAATAAGAGAAGATTCATTAACGACAAAATCAACGGCACTGACGTTAGACTACAATGGGCTTGTATTTGCAGAACCACGTGCTGTGGCTATGTTATCTTGGTCCAACTAACCACGGATTATGAATTTTAGCTGACTGCAAGACACATCTATGATGACTCCAGGCTAACCTCGTGAGACATCTTTCATAAAGTTAGTCCAATCTGATTTAGATCTTATGTTTTAAATGCCTCTTTTCAATCAAGACAAAATCCATAGCGATGATAACTGGTGCACGTGTATTTCTTGATAATAGACAAAAATCCGGTTAGCGGCGATTGCATATCAATAACCATATCAGGCATGTGGCATGTCGTCCTCCTAACCAAAATATCACCAGACATAATATACATTAGAGATCACATGTCATGCACCGCATTGAAACTGCCATTAAATTGATTGATCTGACGTGGATGGTTTTTTTTCCAATGCATGTGCCGTTCTCCATTGTTTGAATACAAACGGCCTTTGTTTAGGTGTCACATGTTGCTTTTGAAAATCCTTGGAAATCACCATGATCCTTGTAAATTTAGTCAAACCGACTAAAACACTATTTGCTATGGTTGAATTAATTTTTCATAAGAAAAAATTATTTTTCTGGTTTCATTGATAGGTTCCATATGCATTTCAGTTAAACACATTAAAAATCACGGTCACGAGAAGCTTAGCTAACAGAAATTTTTTTTTAAAAAATTAATTCGTTCGCTTGAACACATAGAATATGTGATAACAGAAAACTAAAGATAGTATAAATAGTCACTTTTCACTGTACGAATATAGATTTGATAACAACGGGTTTAAAATACCGTAATAACTGTTCGAAAAGAGAACTAGGATTTGGGGGCCAGTCGCTGGAGGAAGCGACCGATCCGGTCGGGAACGAAAACCGAACTGTATTCAAAATATTCCAAATATTTTCCGACCACCAACCGCTTGACAGTTACGCATACATAAACATTTTTAATGAAACTCGGGAAAAATAGAAATCGTTTCTAGTTTTGGTCAACACCGCAAACTTCGCCCTTACCCTTCGCTTGACCAATGAACTGCGAAGTGACAACTCGTGTTGATCAACACGTTGCGCCGTGTATCATCCAGTGAACCGAAAGTGCAACTCGAGTTTCAAGAAATTGTCAAGTCAAGAACTCAAGAAAGCAAGGTAGACCACTCACAGCAGACGTTTTCTTGATTTTCTTTTCTCCCTTTTTCGTCATACAAACAAACAAACACACAGCCACACAAACATCACGCTGTAAAAACACAACTGTATTTGTTAAGCGGAAAAACTCTTTTGTTTCTTCGCTTTGTTTTAGATTTAGATTTAGATTTAGGTGTAAAACCTAGACCTTTGATGAGCTGCGCTATAAGTGCAACACTTAAGCGCAATGAATGTTAATTAAAATGATAAAAATCAATTCTCAAGCTTCAAAAAATGAATGAATTTATTTTTCACTTCTACAGGTATTTATACTTATAAATACAAACATAAAAATAACAAATTAAATTAAATAACAAACAACTACATACATGAAATAAAAACGAAATCCAAAGGTTTAAACTTAAATTGCTGCGTAATCAATAAGTACAAATGTTTCCCTCAAAATTGCTATCTGGGCAAAATGGTTTCACAAATTTCAACGTGTTCGATCCATCGAACGGAAAAGGCGTCAAATTACGTCTGGATTATTTTGAATATTTTTTGGCATTGATGGTTGTTGTATGGAAATGATGATTTTAGCAATTCTTAACATCTTCCCCCGCCTTGACCAGCTTCTGGGCAATTGATGAGTTCCGGATCGATTACAAACCGATTGCCGAGTGAAGATCTTGGGGCTGGAATTGGTCTGCCTCTGGATGTCTGCTTCCTTTTGTACCACTTGATGACCAATATGGTGGCTGCTGTAAATGCAGCAATTACTAGGGCTGTGTATCCCAATGCAAGTTGGTGTATGTTGTTTGAGTCTATTCTATGGGGAAGAACTTCATTTCTTTTGAGGTCTTGGATTTGCTGCTGCAAATTCTTAATTTCCTCAAAATTACGATGAGTGATAGGTGCCGTGAACTTGAGGAGAGGCTCCTGACCTTCCAAGTGCAACAAATCTGTGAGATTTTTTGTAGGATTGAATGAAGACTTCATTGATTTTGGATAGACGTTGTGGGACTGCAATGTTAGATGATCCTGCCTAAGTTCGCAATTGATTCCCATACTCAAGATTCCTGTTCCTTGAAGCGCTTGTTGAACAGTTGTATCGCCGCAAATGATTGTGACAACCGTGGTTTTACGCACAGAGTAAATCCATTTGTTGGGATTGTAGAGCTGAATCCATTTTGGGAGTTCTTCGGCGTTGATTATTTCACAAGTGTTGGTTAGCTCGAGGTAAGTGATGAGATTGAGTTCACAGGAGCTGATGTTTGCACCGATGGTCTCACATAGCGCGAATTCCTGCTTGTTGAGTGGATAGTATTTGTCCTTGTGTAGATTGATCACAAGGAATTCGGCGGACGGCTTAATTGCCATAAAGGTTCCGTTGGCTATGACGGGTACAGGTATTTATTTGTTTATTTATTTATTTGTTGATTAGAGATCACAAAATGAATTTACATGGACAATACAGAAATTAATGTATATAAACAAATTTAAATAAAAGAAATAAACCTAAGAATAGCAAAACAACACAGACAGCTTTCGCTGGTATAAGCATCGTTTGCTTAACGAATTAATGAGATTAATTAATTAACAATGAAAAAAGTTCAAAAGTAAGTTGAAATCATTATTACATTAATTTAGAGAATACAAGATTCATTACTCGAAAGATAATATAATTAAAGGTAAAGCATTGATTAAAAGTTAGTTAAAATTAGCTATTGTTAGTTAAGAATTTTTTAAATGCTGTTATAAATGAAGGAAGCGTTCGCTGGTTCTTTATGTCCTCAGGGATAGAGTTGAAGGTTCTAACAGCTTTGACTATAGTATCATTGTAGAGTCTGTTGGTTCTGGCTGCTTCCTGTAATATTCTATGCCTGTTTCTGGTTTGGTAATTGTGATTATCACCATTACTCCTGAATTGGACCTTTGTTTTTATGAGTTTATTCCTGATCTTGTAAATAAGTTTGACTTCCTCAAGAGTTATTAGCTTTTCCAGGGTCAATTGATTTGCGAGATTATATACCTCTATTGTTGGAGTGAGTGCAGGAAACTTCCAGATGGCTTTGAGGGCTTTAGACATAAGTGTTTTAATTCTGGCTTGGGATGTCGTACCACATTGGGACCATATATTGATGCCGTATCTTATATTTGATAATATGTGTGTGTTATATAAAGTGTTCCTAATGCTGGCAGGCAAGTTCGGGGCACGTCTAAGAACTCCTATTAGTGGTGAAAGTTTCCGCACCAACTGACTTAAATGAAACGAGAAGTTCAGATTTTCGTCAATGACAAGTCCAAGGTATTTGACTTCTTTTACAGGTGTTATTAGTTCATTTTCTATTTCCACGGAGATATTAATGGGGGGAAAATTTTTTTGCTTAAAGACTATATAACTAGTCTTGCTTTTGTTAACTTTAAATTTATTAGCTATAGCCCACCTAGAGAGGATAGCTAGATCATCATTAATTAGACTCTGTAACTGATTTTGAGTCTTGCCAGCCTGAATCAGGACTATATCATCAGCATAAATACAGTAGTTTCCATTTAAATTTAGTCTGTTGATATCGGTAACATATAATAAAAATAAGGTTGGGCCAAGAATAGAGCCCTGTGGAACACCTGACTTGATTAACATTTTATTGCTTAATGTCGAATTGACCTTAGTTGAAGTTTCTCTATTTTTAATAAAAGATTTGATAAGAGTGTATGCCTTGCCTCTTATACCTAGCTGATCAATTTTATTAAGTAGTATCTCGTGATTCACTGTGTCAAAAGCTTTGCTAATATCAATAAAGGTAGCAGCTGTGTGTAACTTCTTATCAAGATTTTGGTTGATAATACCAATGGCCTCGATCGCAGCAGTCTCAGTAGAGGAAGAATTTTGAAATCCGTATTGGTTTACATCAAATTTACACGTTGTGGAGATGAAGTAGCGTATTTGATTATCAATCACTTTTTCACATATCTTAGCGATGGTATTCGTGAGCGTGATTGGCCTATAGTTATTAATATTACTCTTTTCTCCGTTCTTATGAATTGGTATTATAAAGGATTCCTTAAGAAAATCAGGGAAAATTCCAGAGGACAGTATGTTGTTAATTTCATCAGTTAACAATTCTATAATAATATCCAGTACGCTTGTAATATCCTTCAGGGTTATTCCGTCAGGGCCCGGTGATGAGTTAGAATTCATACACAAAACGATATGTTTAATTTCATTTTGATCTACAGGTTTTAAAAATATGGTTTTGTCATTAAACATTAATTGAGGACAGAGTATATTGGGTAGATTCTTTGTTTGATTCTCCCCAATGTTGCAGAAGTGCATATTAAAAGAATTAGCAATATCGTAATTATTTATATATGTCTTGTTGTTTACCATGAGTTCTTCTACCTCATTATCGACTTTCCTGTTCTTGTTCAAAATATTCCTGTTGATTACCGACCAAAGTTTTTTAGTATTAGTCGCAGTGGAGAGCATTTTTTGAATGTGAGCATTTTTTGCAATCTTTATAATTTTATTCACATAATTTTCCTTCTTCTTGTATGCGTTAACAAGGTTCACGTCACTTTGATTCCTCTTCATTAATTTATACAAGACCGTTTTCTCTTTAAGTTGCATAATAATTTCATCATTTATCCAGCCATTATTTTCCCTACGAAACCCTTGCGTTTATTTATCATCCTTTTCATCTGTGTACCAGTTTCCTCTACAAACAACACCATCTCACGATGATCGGATATATCATTGTCATAGAGCGAGATGTCAATATTGAAATCATTACACAGATCAGTAATTGCATGGTCGATAATAGACGGAGCATTGGTGTTAAAGCCAATACGTGTGAAATCCTCGGGCGTAATTGGATTGGCAATGCTATAACCTGCTTGTGAAATAATGTCTCTATAAACATTATTTACCGTGCATTCCTTTAGTAGGTTGAAGTTTATATCACCTACAATCAAGGCATTTCTATGCTCATCTGTCAAGTTGGAAAAAAATTCAAAAAAAGACTCATTATCTACATTTGGTGGGCGATATAGAGTAATAACCTTTACACTTGTTCTTGACTTCCGCATTATTTCTATTATGATTGTGTTAAAATCAGAGCATTGCATCAGCAGTTTGAATTTGATGTTATTCTTTATATATATTGCAGTGCCGCCACCTCTACTACCATTCCTGCAATTAAAGACAGCGGTGTACCCTTCAATGTTGTAGAATTCAGTCTCGTTATCATACAGCCATGTCTTGTTCAGTATAATAATATCAAGATTGTCAAATCTTTTTAGGGAAATTAGAAGGTCATCGAACTTATTGCGAATACTTCGGATATTTAAAAAGAACATTTTTAGTTGCATTGTGAGTGATAGCTTAGTGTATATGAAGCAAAGATAAGTCTAGATGTGCTTAATGTTGTAATCGGTGCGATTAACAGTAATATTAACTCTATTTTTATATTGTGGACACTCCGCCGAAATTGTGCTGTGTGTGAGTGATAAAGCGGGATTTTCCCCTTGTGACACCAAAAACATTTCATTATATTGCTATTGCAATCATATGTTTTATGTGAATCACCGCATTTGCCGCATATGTCATGTGCAGATGGACAGTCTTTTATTAAGTGAGAGAAGTCATGGCATTTCAAACATCTCCTAATTCCGTAGTATTCCTTTATGTAATGTGTACCCCAATCAATGTTGATATATCGGTTGCATAATTTGTTGTAGGCGGATGCATTTACTTCGAAATATACACTGAACAGTTTAGATTTTTGGTTAATCTTACTGTACGTTACTTTGACTTGGTCATCGTCAGTAATATGATAGTTGAGGGCTGTCAACTCTTCTTTTAGCTCTTCAGTGGTGAAATTTCTATTCAAATTATTGACAACCTGTATGAGATGATACAGTTCGAATTCTTCAAATGCAAACAATGGAAGTCTTATTTGAAAGATAATATATTTGCTTGTAGCTCGACCCTGTATTTTCATAAGCCTATATAGTTGAAGCAAGTTGTCTGGTCTTGCAGGTAGTCTTAGTGTTGATGGTAGATAATCCTTTATAGTGGATAATTGTTCCCTTACTTGTTTAGGAGACAGGAGCTGAGGATTGACCTTGCCGTGATGGGTGTCGATTAGCACATTTGTAATTGCCGTCTGTGCCCGCTGATAGTTCATTGTCATCAAAGTCAGTTGCACTGCCAACATCGAAAAAGCTTCTGCCACCCTTTGTTGGTAGAGTTCGTCTGAAACTTTGTTGACTTGATCGTCTATAAGTCTTATGTGCTTATTAATGGCTTCTAGCTGCATCTCTGTTTCCTTGTGATCATTTTTTAATACGTTCAGGGTGGAATCTATGAAAGATGTCTGATTTTTGATCAGATCTAGAAGATGGTTTTCATTGCTCCGTATGTTGTCTATTGTGGCTGATAGTTTTTCAGCATATTCGGAATCGAGGACCCCAAATAGTGCTCCGGCAATGTTTCCAACGATGTTGAGTGGGGATCGCTTCAATCTTTTGGACGCGACAGGTTGCAGTAATTCGTTGTTGCTGGCGAGTTCTTGTGATAACTGAGCAAATTGATTGATGACCAGAGAACAATGATCTGTGTCTGCGTGAATTGCAAAGCTTGCGCAGATTATTAATACTAACGTCTATTGCAGCACCCTCCTTCCAGTAACCTTCCATGTTGTAGTAGACAATGAGTGACCACTCGTTCCTGATTAAGTTTGCTGTGCCGAGGTTTTCGAAGTACATTCCTGATTGTGAGGTAAATGGCGTAACTTCAACTGCAGATTGTCCCAGGATTGGTAGGATGAGGCAAGTTAGGAGAAACGTGCTGATAGCTGAACTGGTTGATGGCCGCATTCTTTTAGCCCTGTGGTGTGTTTCGCTAGCTATGGCTGGTCTTGTGTTGGTGTTGCTTCTGA
The DNA here is from genome assembly GCA_963855945.1 of Thereva nobilitata. Taxonomy (NCBI): domain Eukaryota; kingdom Metazoa; phylum Arthropoda; class Insecta; order Diptera; family Therevidae; genus Thereva; species Thereva nobilitata. The sequence continues at coordinate 92,414,446 of OY979695.1, forward strand.
GGGGTTCAGTTGACTCTTCGGTTGTGCACTTTTCCTCCGTTTCAATTGGCAATGGGGCTAGTTTGTGGATTGGTCGTCTCAATGTTCCTGAAGTAGTTTTGACGTCAGCAACTCGCACGAATCCGTCGTCTCCTTGGATGGTGCGCTCGTTTCGTCCAAGTTGCCACTTCAATGGTGGTAGATTGTCCTCTTTGATTAACACGATCATGCCGGGCTTGGCATTTTGGCCTTGTTGTCTCCACTTTTGTCGTTGTTGCAGTTCACACAGGTATTCATGGGACCATCGCCGCCAGTATTCGTGTTTGATGTGCGATACCAGCTTCCATCTTCCTATAAGGTTGACATTTTGTGGAGCAGCATTTGGGTCCACAATTGTGGTGAGTGGTTCTCCAATTAAGAAATGCCCAGGGGTTAGAGCTGTCAAGTCATTTGGGTTAGCAGTTAATGGCGTTATAGGCCTTGAATTTAAGATGGCTTCGATTTCTGCGGTTACGGTTGATAGTTCTTCAAAGGTAAGTGCTGCTGAGGCTACTGATTTTCGTAATAATGTCTTGGTTGATTTTACCGCGGCCTCCCATAGACCTCCAAAATGAGGTGCTCGAGGAGGAATCATGTGGAAGTCTATTCCTTTTGTTTGGCAAACCGAGGGAATTTTCTGCTGTGAGGCAGGAGAGTATATGGAGTCCTGGAGCTCCATGAGCTGGTTTTTGGCACCAACAAAGTTTGTTGCGTTGTCACAATGGAGGTTTCGGCAATTCCCTCTTCTGGCAATGAAGCGTTTGAGTGTTCCTATGAAGGCCTCTGTAGTGAGGTCACTTGCGACCTCTAGGTGAACGGCCTTTGTGGCAAAACAGCAGTATGGATGTCTGTCATCACCATGGTCGTCAATGGGTGAGATTACGGAAGCAACATTTGATGCGTAGCATCGTATGGTATCTCTGCGTTTGTTAGTCTGCCTCCGACACGGATAATATTTCCTTCATGGAGGAAAGGACACAAGCTGTTCAATGGACTGTTGTTGTTGACGCAATTGTGTTGTTGAAGCTGATGGAGCTCGTCCTTAAATCCTTCCTGTTGTAACTGGGAAATGATCACTCGGTGAGCTTTGTCTAACTCACTGACTGTTAGATGCCGAGTCTTTTGTCTCTCCGACTGTTGTTTTGCTGGTCTTTGAACAAAGCGTAACACATAAGCAACAATTCTCAGGAGTCTTTGAAATGAGTTGCCATGATTGATGTCATTGATCCATGAGATTTGATTGGTTGATGTTAATGCCACTTTCCCAGGCCAAATGGTCTCTGGACCGTGTAGATATTGTGGTCCATAAAACCAGAGATTACATTTAATCAGTTTAGCTGGTGTCATTCCTCGTGAAACAATGTCTGCGGGATTGTCCTTAGATCCAACGTGCCTCCATTGTTCTGGGTTGGACAACCGTTGAATTGCTGCAACGCGGTTGGCCACAAACGTGTGGTAGGATGACGAATCTGATCGGATCCAGGCCAGAACTATTTCAGAATCTGTCCAAAAATGCACCTTCACGTTGGGCAGATTCACTTCCTTTCTTACTCTTTGCATCAGGTGGGCTGCCAGTTTTGCAGCAGATAGTTCGAGTCTTGGTAGGGTCGTGGTCTTTACTGGGGCTACCTTTGATTTAGCACATAGCAAACGAACAGTGATGATGCCGTCATGGTGTGTCGTCCTCACATATATAGCAGCTCCGTACGCGGCTTCAGATGCATCTGAGAAGGTATGAAATTGAATTGTTTTGTATCTTTTCCCAGACGCTATATGTCTTGGAATTCTTATATCGTTGAGTACTCTTAGCTCCTCCCGGAATCTACTCCAGCTAGTGTTCATGTCCGTTGGTAAGGCTGCATCCCAGTCCAGTTTCAATGTCCAGATCTTTCGGATGAACATCTTGGCGATTATTGTGACAGGGTTCATGAATCCAAGTGGGTCGAATATGTGTGATATATCAGAGAGAGCTGTTCGTTTGGTAATCCTTCGTGTGTCACTCCAGTTGGTTTTTATTTGAAAAGTATCAGCGCTTGGTTGCCAAGTCAGCCCAAGTGTTTTGATGGATTCGTCCGTAGGCTTGTCAAAGTTTACTTCAAGCTCGATGTCTTCTCTTGGGATGTTCTTCAGTAGCTGTGGATGATTTCCGCACCATTTGCGAAGATTGAACCCGGCAGAAGACAGGAGATCCTTGAGTTGCCCTTGAATTTCTAGTATTTCGGGTAAACTATCCGATCCTGACATGACATCATCCACATAGAAATCGCGTTTGAGAGCCTGAGCTGCCAGTGGATGTGTCAGGGTACCTTGGGTAGCAAGCATATCCAAGCATTTAGTAGCTAGAAACGGAGCTGGTGTTAATCCATATGTGACAGTGCAGAGTTTGAAATATTTCAATGGGTGTTGTGGATGTTCTCTCCAGGCGATTAATTGATACTGTTGGTCCTCTTCAGCAATCTTTACTTGTCGGTACATCTTCTCGATGTCCGCTGTGAATACAAATTTAGGAAACCTGAAGCGTATCAAGATTGATAATAGTTCATTTTGAATGGTTGGGCCCTTGCATAGCACGTCGTTTAATGATAATTTTGATGCGGTCTTTGCCGACGCATCGAAAACGACTCGTAGCTTTGTTGTGCTACTATCTAACTTAGTGACGCAGTGGTGTGGCAGGAAGTAATGAGGACCTTTGATAGAGGATGCATCTGTTTCCTTCATGTGTCCTAATGCTTCATACTCCCTCATGAACTTGATGTATTGTTGCTGTAGGTCCGGTTGTCGAAGAAGCCTTTTTTCTAATGAGTGGAATCGCTGCAGAGCGATGTCTCTTGATTTTCCTAGCGCGTTGGGATCTTGTGCGAAAGGGAGTTTGACAATGAATCTGCCCTGTTCGTCTCTTTTGACATGTTGATTGAAGTGGTCCACGCACCTTTGTTCTACTCTGGTTAATGTACTGATTTCGTCTGATGATTCGACTTCTTCCAGTCTCCAAAATTTGCTGAGTTGGTTCTCAAGCTTCTCGTCTTCACTGCAGATGCCGCACACAGCATAGCATGCACCTTCATGGCGTACTGGTCAAGCTATCATCCATCCAAATACTGTATTCTGGAGTGTTGGCAATCCCTCACCGAGCTTGATCTGTCCGACTGATAACAAGTCGAGGAATATTTCTGCTCCGCCAAGTGCAAGTTATTTGGAATGGGCCAGGTTTCCCTTTCTATCTTGTGGCCTGGTTGCGTTGTTATGATGTCGCGAAGTACGAAAGTTTCTAGTCGTGTAGAGTAGTTATTGATCGTGGAGTGTACCTGAATATTGACACTATGGTTACTTTTTAGTCGCTCCACACCTATGCCATCGATATACATTGCTTCGGGAATACGGAGAGCTCGTAGTCGCCTTGCCAAATCCTCAGTGATGAAGCTGAGTTGGGATCCAGAATCGAGGACTGCTCGACATCGCACTCGTTGTCCCTGGCCACTGCTAACTTCTACGACGACTGTGGCTAGCATCACATAGCTACGCATATTATTTTTAGCGTTGGTTGTTAATGCCGTTGGATTTGGTGCAGCTATATCAACCGGTGAACCTGGCAGTTGAGCTTGCCTTGAAATTCCTTGATTGAAGTATGACTTGGGAGCTGGTGTTGAAGTTGAAGGGTGAGATTGGTTGGAGGTTCCTTGCTTAACGTGGACTGATTTGGGGGCAATGTCCAAGTGTAGTACGGAGTTGTGTCTTTCAGAACACTTGGGGCAACTTCTAAATGTGCATTCTACTGCTTTGTGTCCATCGTTCAAACAATTCATGCACAAATTGTGTTGCCTGATGGTTTGTCGACGGCTTGCGATTGGTTGTGCTAGGAATTCTCGGCATGCGTACAGCGGGTGATTCTTGTGTTTGCATACTATGCACTGGGCGGATTTGTTTGTAGACATCAGTGAGGAGCGGGGATAACTGTTACCTTTCCTCGAGGATCCTTGTTCTCGCCCTGAAGAATGGCCTGATGATTCTTTACCAAGAGCTTCTAAGGTCTGGAATCCGCTCTCTAGGAAATTTAGCAGGTCCTTTATGGTGGGAGTATTTCTTGGTGAATCCAATGAAGCTTCAAAAAGAGCGTGTGTGTTCTTATCCAGCTTCTTGAGAAGAAGATGTATTAGCATTGGATCCCAGTTTGTGGTGGAAACCTTTATGTTTTATTCACTGGTTACATCGTGGAGCTGTTTGATTGAGTTTGCTGATTGACCCTGCGTGCATGGTTGGTCCCAAAGTTTGTTGAGCAATGCTGTACAAAGCAACCTCTGGTTATTGTATCTCTTGTTCAAGGTCTCCCATGCTGTGGTGTAGTTCGCATCTGATATAGGAAGATGGTTCAGTAGTGCCTTTGCTTCACCGCTCAAATTTGTTGTGAGGTAGAACATCTTTTCCGTCTTGCTAATTGGTTTGGACTCTATCATTTGTTCAAACAAGTCATGAAATTGAGTCCATTTTGTGTAGTCTCCATCGAAGACTGGCAATGTAACACGTGGTAGTTTGATTTGGGGTGGCTGCCCATTTGGTGTGGTGGCTTCCCTGGCTTCTAATTTTTCGTGTAAGTGTACGAGGGTTTCCTGTACCCAATCGTAGAGGCCTTCATATAATTCTCTAGTGTAATCTAGTGGCGCATCCACAACTTCCTCCCAAATTTCTTGATCCAGGTCAGTTATTGCATCGAACATTTTGTGGATGGTTTGAAGGTTGATTTCGTAGAACACCCTTGACTGTGTACTACTTGACTTGGTTGTTATGTCATTCAGGGTTCGCGTTAATATTGCCATGGCACGTTGTTGTCGCCTAATCTTCCTCTGTATTTCTTCTTGCGACTGCTCTGATGATGCTGGGCTGAGTGGTTCTTGAAACCTTACTCTTTGCTGGGCTTCCCTTGGTGGGCTATGCTCAGCCTGGTGTTCTGCTGCAGTCTTCGCTGGTGCCTTTTGGCTGGCTTCATGTGCTGACTGGCTCGGACCCGGCTGGTTTTGCAATAATTCAAGCAATAGTTGCTTGTATTGGTTTACTAATTCTTCAATAGTGTTGAAATAATTTCTGGTGAAATAATCATTATCTGGACTGCTGGCTTCAAAGTCTGTGAGTTGGTGATGGTTAGCGTGGAATTGCTCCCATCTCTGTTCAAGCCATTCTAGGCGGTTGGTTAGGTATTCCCTTGTCTTCCTTTTGTTGGAATCCTTTCTGAAGTTGCGGAGGTTGTTCTGGATCTCTTCGCCTAACTGCGATTGTAAATCCAAAAGTTCATCTATCCTTGCTGGAGTTGTGGTTTAACTGTGTGGTGTAGATAGCTGCCCCTGCTGGATGTACCTGGTTTTATTCCAATTTAAACCTCTGGATAAAATCTGGCGTCTCTATGGCGAGATGATTGCAGGATTGTTGATGTGGTTCAACTGATGGCTGTGATCGTGTCACAAGTGATTCACTTGTGATCACGTCGGGTTCACCATGTATTTGTTAAGCGGAAAAACTCTTTTGTTTCTTCGCTTTGTTTTAGATTTAGATTTAGATTTAGGTGTAACACCTAGACCTTTGATGAGCTGCGCTATAAGTGCAACGCTTAAGCGCAATGAATGTTAATTAAAATGATAAAAATCAATTCTCAAGCTTCAAAAAATGAATGAATTTATTTTTCACTTCTACAGGTATTTATACTTATAAATACAAACATAAAAATAACAAATTAAATTAAATAACAAACAACTACATACATGAAATAAAAACGAAATCCAAAGGTTTAAACTTAAATTGCTGCGTAATCAGTAAGTACAAATGTTTCCCTCAAAATTGCTATCTGGGCAAAATGGTTTCACAAATTTCAACGTGTTCGATCCATCGAACGGAAAAGGCGTCAAATTACGTCTGGATTATTTTGAATATTTTTTGGCATTGATGGTTGTTGTATGGAAATGATGATTTTAGCAATTCTTAACAACAACAATGTGTCATTTTTGACGTACGTTAAAAACTTCATCGTATAAACATACAGCGGTGGGCACGCACGTAACACAAAAGAGAAGGCAGGGCAAAAAACGTGTCGTGTAAATCAGGTCTTACACTGTGTCCGACACAGAAGTGTTCCATCAACGACAAAGCTAGACACAGCCGGGAACAAGTAAGACAATGCTACCAACCCTCGCCGATTGAAATGTGATCGTTAATTTATACTTACAACAATGGGTGGTTCTACACGAGCGTACAACGAACACATTTTGTAGAACCACCCAATATTGTTTCACTTTTAAGGCCCATGATACACGAGTCAATGAACGAATTTTTTTAATTAATAATTTTTTTAATAAAGAGTTTTTATTGAGCTATCCATACAAAGTGAGTTCATTTGTGGTACAAATAATTCCTTAAGCCTAGTATGCTGTTCGTGCGGAATTCCGCTCTGTAGAGAATCCATATAACCAGTCTGAATTCCGCTTAGCTGGGAGAGTTATGTAGACAAGGTAGACCCGACTGATAAATAGTGACTGTTTGGACACATCACACTCCCGAAACAACTTATTTCCGCATAAAAATGATAAACGTCAAAATTTCCGCTCAAGAAAATATAAATTTCATTTCTTGGCTTGCGGAAAATGAAACGAGAAGTCTCCACTCAGGAAAAACGCCATCCATTTTCTAGAGAAATAAAGTTCATTTGCGGTCTGAATTCAGACTGAACAGCGTACTGATTTTATGGACGGAATTCAGACCGCCCTCCAACCTGAATTCCGCACACTTTTTTTACATGCATTTTAAAGGGGAATCTGAATTCCGCACGAACAGCATACTAGGCTTTATTTTATTTTGCCGATTTATTATAATATTTATGCTAAACTTTCTGTTATCAGTTAGGTTACATGTCGGACTGAGGACTTGACTTGAACTTGAACTGACAGTTTAATCCACGTGAGTGAAGTAGACTTGAAGTCGATCTGAGGTTACATGACTTTCAAGTTTACTTGAAGCCGACTTCAAGTAATGCATGTAATCTTAGTATATGTTATATATCTGGATCTTGGCCCTATCTTTTGTTTTTCTTACAAGTCTACTAAAAACCTTTATATATTTTGTTGGCTATTGCCTGCTCGATGGCCTCGCCCCATCTCTTTGCCTTAGTGGCTTTCAATGAACCAATCAATTCGAACTGTCACCTGGCATTTAGTAGGCCGTGGGAGGGATCGGGGTGAAGTTAGCGCGGTTGGGCGAAAATGGAATCGGTTTCTATTTTTCTGCCAATTGCATGGAAAATGTTTAGGTGTGTGTGACTATATCAAGCACATTTTGAAACGTCAACGAAAAAAAATATATTTTATCAATTGGCGCTCTTAGAATATAGAACTACGGGAAGGGCCTCGCCGAATTTTAGCGTAGTGAAATTCTTTTTGTGTGAGTACTCACGTTTTGGTAGACTACAAGCGGAAAAAGCGAGTAGAATAGAGGAGCGGCAAGAGCGAGTTGAAATAATCAGTTATCTAAAATAAAATCTTGCCCCTAAAAATGAACTTTTCACACGCCGTCACTACGCATTTTAATCAGCTGTTCCCCTTGAATTTTGCTTTTTGTTAGTTAATGTAAACCAAGAAATCCAAGCAATAAAAATTTATATTATTTAGAGTATTTAGCGCAGTGATTTATATAATTATGAATGAAAATATGTTATAAGATGTGTTAACGAAGAATTTTAATTAGCCCACTTCCCCACAAAAAGATTTTCCTCGCGGAAATTTCGTATTATTCCTACATTCACAAACAGCACACTTCATTGTTCTTTTTTTCATTAAAAATTCACTCGTAACAACTTCAATTACCCTAAAAACAAATTCTTGAAACTTTTTCTTTTTTTAAATAAGTTTTGCAAAAAACTGTAAGTAAATTTTATAAAAAAAACACGTTTCAAAGCAAGTATGTTTCCGAACGCGGGATAATTTGACAGTCAACTAACAAGCAACTAACCCAATTTGACAGTGTTCTGATAGCAGATTTCACTACGCTCGCATATACCGCGTTTATGACTAGGCTCAACTCAGGTTGAACTCAGTCATAAACGGGGATCGAGTTGAACCTGGGGCCACTCAACACAACTCCTACCTGGGTCGAGTTGATATTTCGCCTCATAAACGCGTGTTGAGTTGAAATTGGGTTGAAGTGACATTTGTTTTGTTTGTTTACCATCCGTGAAGTCTGCCTTCGGCGTTAGTTTTGTGTTCGGTGTTTATATTAACTATATATGTAAAAACAGAGGAAATAAGTGTTCATACAAAGTGCCCAATTTGGATGCGGCCAGTAAATCTCAGCAAACAACTACATTAAAACGCCCTGTGCGTGAGCCCCCTTTCAAATGCTAGCTCATCCCAGTTTCTCAGAATTTTGACGACTTTTTATGGTTTTGTAATTTTCAACTTTTTTCTCAGAATTTCTAATAGTTTTAGTCGTCGGGGTTTTCTGAAGTTTGAACAAGACGACTTTTCAATAGTTTTTTAGGGTGTCGCAGAATATTTCAGTTGAGGGTTTTCCGAAGTTTTTCAGTTTTTTCAACAATTTTTCAGAGGATTTCGACCATTTTCTATGGTTATTTAATAATTATATAATTTAAATTAAATCGATAATATTACGTTTTGAATTCTTATTGTGTCAATTCTCAAGAATCCTCATTTTAAAAATATTAAATAACCATAGAAAACGGTCGAAATCCTCCGAAAAATGGTTGAAAACCCTCAACTGAAATATTTTGAAATAAAAACTATTGAAAAAACTTCAGAAAACCCCGACGACTAAAAAACTATTAGAAATTCTGAGAAAAAAGTTGAAAATTACAAAACCATAAAAAGTCGTCAAAATTCTGAGAAACTGGGATGAGCTAGAGCAAGACCCTCGTAAGTACAGGCCTGGAAGCAGACTTTTTGGTTGTGTCTGTGCGGGGCCAAAATCGTCTGACAGTTGTGGAATTAACATGGCCGAAGCCGTACGAAGCAATTTTTTAACTTTGCTTTTGGAATAAAAAGTGGTAAAATAATGTATTTTATCACTTTTTAGTGCACACGGATTATCAGTGATAAGTTATTTAGTGATCTGAGTCCATAAATTAAAAAAAAATTAGTGGTTAAGTGTATTTTAAGAGTGTGTAATTGATTAGGTGACCATTTTTGTTTACAATCGCGGTGGTTTTTTCGTGTTAATTTAGGGAAAAGGTGTTGAATTTGTGTAGTAATGGAATTAAAAGTGAATTTAAAGTAGTTAAAAATTATTATAGAAGAGTTATTAAAAACATAAGTGCAAGTACTACCACACAACATGAATAACAATAACTTTTTCACTTTTCCTTCACATTTTTCTGCACTTATGTTTTTAATAACTATCCTATAATCTTTAATCACTTAAAAAGCACTTTTTATTATGTTACTACACAAATTCAACATTTTTTCCCTAAATTAACACGAAAAAACCCCCGCGAATGTAAACAAAAATGGTCACCTAATCAATTAAGACTCTTAAAATACACTTAACCACTCACTTCATTTTAATTTTTTTTATTAAATCACTAAAGCACTAATCACTGATAATCCATGTGCACCAAAAAGTGAAAATATACAATATTTTACCACTTTTTAGTGCAAAAACAAACTTAAAAAATTGCTTTTTATGGCTTCGGCCATGTTAATTCCACAACTGTCAGAAATTATTGGCCACTTTTCAGCTATGTTAGTATTAGTTGGCCTGTCTGCTTCCAGGCCTGTACTTACGAGGGCTTGGCTAGAGCATTTGAAAGGGGGCTCACGGACAGGGCGTTTGAATGTAGTTGTATGCTGACATTTACTGGCCGCATCCAAATTGGGCACTCTGGTTCATAGTGATATATTACCCCGTTTATGATTAGGTTGAAAAGTTGAGTCGAGGTTGAGTTGAAATTTCGACCACTGTTTATGATTCCGAGTTGAGTTTACTTTGGGTTGAAATGGGGTTGAACTGCCATCAAAACATAACCTCTTTTTGTTAATTTTTTTTCTATATTTCTGACTTCCTATACAGTTTTCCATCAAAATGGTGAAGGGAATTTTGTTCCCGCATTATTTCTAACATAGTTTTTGTTTCCTGATGCTCCCAAACATTTCTTTTAGCCATTGTCAAAATTAAATTTCCTCTGTTTTTACATATATAGTTAATATAAAATAATTAACGCGCTACAAAAACACCGAACACAAAACTAACGCCGAAGGCAGACTTCACGGATGGTAAACAAACAAAACAAATGTCACTTCAACCCAATTTCAACTCAACACGCGTTTATGAGGCGAAATTTCAACTCGACCCAGGTAGGAGAGCTGAGTTGGGTTGAGTGGACCCAGTTTCAACTCGATCCCCGTTTATGACTGGGTTCAACCTGGGTTGAACCTAGGTTGAACCTAGTCATAAACGGGGTATTTGTTTCCTGATGCTCTCAAACATTTCTTTTAGTCATTGTCAAAATTAAATTTCCCCTGTTTTTACATGTATAGTTAATAGGTCTAGGTAGCCTGCGAAAAGTTACTTTATTGGTGGGGGAAAATTTAGTCAAAATCCCGAAAAGTGAAGAAACGCTTTCTGGGATGTTTCGTGCTAATCAAGAAGACCATAACCTAAAAATCACTTGTGTCTTCAAAATAATGACATAAAACTATTGAAATTAATAAATTATTTATGAAATTATTCAAAATCTTGTAGTAAGGCACCAAATGAAGAAATTATTTTCACCACATCGTAATCATTTTGGTTTGACATGACAAGTAACAGCTGTTTTGACATGTTGAAAACGTCGGTAAGATTTCACTCCACCTAAAAATCTCCTGCCGTTTCTTGGTCGAGGGGAAGTAAAAATTTCCCCGCTTTTCCGAGCATGAGATTCTATTGGAACAGGAATTGGGTGATTTCTTGGTCCCGCGGGATCCCGCATTCTCTATTGGAACAGACTTAGTATAAAATAATTAACGCGCTACAAAAACACCGAACACAAAACTAACGCCGAAGGCAGACTTCACGGATAGTAAACAAACAAAACAAATGTCACTTCAACCCAATTTCAACTCAACACGCGTTTATGAGGCGAAGTATAAACTCGAGCCAGGTAGGAGAGCTGAGTTGGGTTGAGTGGGCCCAGTTTCAACTCGATCCCCGTTTATGACTGGGTTGAACCTAGGTTGAACCTAGTCATAAACGGGGTATGTATTGTTCGGAGAGATTGAATGGATCAAGTGTTTAAACAAGAATAAGAAGTACTTGTCAATTACTTTTTAATCACACCAGTTTGATGCGATTTGCAAAATACCTGCATTATATTAGTTAAATCTTCTGGAAAGTTCAATAATCATCAAACAGTTTCAGAATGGGTGAAGAGCGCCTTCCAAAAAATTTGCAAGTACGATTTACGAAAGTAGAAGTGGCATTGTACTTAGTTTTATATTTTTTAAGGGCTTGCTACGTTTTGCGATGCAGTACACCAAAGCAGAAGATGCACCGAATCCCTCGGCGTTCCAAGAAATGGATGAAGAAGTTTGACTTTGTAAAAAGTAATAGGTTTATTTTAAAATTATCTTTTTTATTAGAGGAAGCGGTTTTTAGAAAGTGTTCTAAAGTCAATGACAATGGATGTTGTTGAAGAGTTCCAGAATGCTCTTGAAATACTCGAGTCACAAGAAAGTTCAGTTGATGAAAGATTAGGAGCATTAGGAGCAATCGAAGATTTCGTTGATCATATCGACCAAGCTAATAATTTTGTTAAAATTGGAGGAACTCGGGTTATATTTCCTTGCTTAAACTCCGAAAGTGCTGAAATCAGAAAAGCTGCTGCCAATTTAATTTCAGAAATGTCGCAAAATAATCCTTTTTGTCAAAAACACTTCCTAGACATGGACGTAATTTCTAAGCTGATACCACTTTTGAATGATGAAGAGCAAGTAGCTTGCGGTTCGATGTATGCAATTTCCAGTTTAGTAAGAAGCTTTGAACCCGGCCTTGCTGCTTTCATTGAAGTCGGAGGTCTTGAATGTATGTTAAGTTGCGTTCAGAGCGATCATGAAAAGGTTGCAATCAAAGCAATATTTTTAATTTCCTCGTTATCATCCGAATTTCCAGCAGTAAGGGGTAAGAAAATGAAGTGTTTGGATATTTTAGAAATTTTTTTTTTCCTAGATGAATTCATAAAACTTGGTGCTATAGAAATTCTAACTAAGCTCTTATGCCCTGGTTCTGAGTACGATGTTAAGCAAGAAACAATTCTCACCTCACTAGTTGCACTGGTTGATTGTCCAGAAGGAAAACGTCGATGGAGGTCTGTTGAAGCGAGGAAAGTCCTTCAGGAATTTATTGAAAAATGCAATGATAATCCATCGTGCGAGGTAAACTTTTCCCTATGTTAAAGCTATAGTGCTATTTTTAAATGTTTTAGGAGATGATTCAGTATAGTAATTCTCTATTGAAGTTGTGTTCTGATAAATCAGAAGATAGTGCAGAACGTTGAATATTTTGATAAAATTAAAAATTTCTAATGATCAACATTTAATACTGACGTGTCTTATTTTGTAATATTCATTTCAGTTTATTCCAGGTTTCTTGTTTTTGTGACGTTATTGAAATGAAATATGTACCTTCTTTAACCATATGGTAAGAGATTAAATTATTACGGTGAGCGAACTCCACATTTCTGGCCATAAAAGCTTTCAATTGTTAAATAAATCCATCGAACATTCCTCATTTGAAATTACACTTTTTGTATTAAAAAGAACTCTGAAGCTGGCACCACAAAATCCCGAAAATGAATTTGAAAAATCCCAAAGTTAGTGGCTAATTTCGTGCCAAGGTTATAAATTAGGTGCTTCTAAAATGAAAAAGATATTCAAGATTCACGTGAAGCGAGCACATCTATTGATCAATAAAAATCAAATGTATGAGCGGCAGATTCATGGAGAATATACAAGGAGATAAATCTCTTATGGGGAAAATGACAGGAAATGGATGGGTAGAAGAAACTAAACTTCTAGTTCATTTTTGGCCACAGATGTCACCTTTGTCCGATGTACCCCGAGATGAAGTTAGCTGTATTTGACCTATTTCGACGATTCGTTCAAAATTAAGTTAGGCGAAATTGGGCAAAGCAAGAAATAGGTAATGTTTATTAAAAAATCTAAAAGTAGTCACTGCAATTTAATTGTCATTGATATTGATGTTTTATAAACAACGTGTTTAAAAAATTAGATATTAAAGCGATAAAATTTTGAATAAATTTAGTATTTATATTTATAAATAGTGTTTATATATATACTAGTGAGTTTACATATATATATATATATATATATATATATATATATATATATATATATATATATATATATATATATATATATATATATATATATATATATATATATATATATATATATATATATATATATATATATATATATATATATATATATATATATATATATATATATATATATATATATATATATATATATATATATATATATATATATATATATATATATATATATATATATATATATATATATATATATATATATATATATATATATATATATATATATATATATATATATATATATATATATATATATATATATATATATATATATATATATATATATATATATATATATATATATATATATATATATATATATATATATATATATATATATATATATATATATATATATATATATATATATATATATATATATATATATATATATATATATATATATATATATATATATATATATATATATATATATATATATATATATATATATATATATATATATATATATATATATATATATATATATATATATATATATATATATATATATATATATATATATATATATATATATATATATATATATATATATATATATATATATATATATATATATATATATATATATATATATATATATATATATATATATATATATATATATATATATATATATATATATATATATATATATATATATATATATATATATATATATATATATATATATATATATATATATATATATATATATTATATATATATATATATATATATATATATATATATATATATATATATATATATATATTATATATATATATATATATATATATATATATATATATATATATATATATATATATATATATATATATATATATATATATATATATATATATATATATATATATATATATATATATATATATATATATATATATATATATATATATATATATATATATATATATATATATATATATATATATATATATATATATATATATATATATATATATATATATATATATATATATATATATATATATATATATATATATATATATATATATATATTATATATATATATATATATATTATATATATATATATATATATATATATATATATATATATATATATATATATATATATATATATATATATATATATATATATATATATATATATATATATATATATATATATATATATATATATATATATATATATATATATATATATATATATATATATATATATATATATATATATATATATATATATATATATATATATATATATATATTTACGAGGGAGTTTATAAATATATAAGTTAGTTTATTTGTTATATTACTAGTGAGTTTTTATATATATAAAAGTGAGTTTATGTGTTATATATACGAGTGATTTTATATACGGTTAACGCACTTGTGGTCATAAGCGATAATCGCTTAAATCTACATATATAAAAAGTGGTTTAATTTCTATTTCTATCCACTAAATGTGGATGAATATCGGGTCCATCTATTGCTTGCAGATATTTAGTAAAAGTTCACTTTTTTCTAAAGTCAACTTAAGCGATTATACTTTATGACCACTTAATTAATAAAATAAAATTTTATTTATAAATTATTAATAGAAAAAAAGACTGATAGTTCATAAACTATCAGAACTAAATTTGAATTTGCGATTCAAAAGAATAAATTAAAGTAAAGGTGTGATTAGTATAAATAATAAAAATGACAATAACGTGTGCAGTTAAAAATTGTCCAAGTGGTCGTTTTACTGATGTAAAACGACGAAATATATTAAATTTAAAGCGATTGAGTTTGTTCAAAGTTCCAACAGTAAGTAACTTTGCTTTTCGCCAACAGCAATTATAATCATCATTATAGCAATAGCATCTCAATTTTCGCCTTGCAACGTCTATATAACTTTTCCATATTATATGCAGTATTTCTTTAATAATAACTAATAAGATTTTTTAATACATGACTTTTCCATATTATATGCTGAAAAATATTATTTTTAAAATAAATTTAATTTTTTGTTAAAATATTATTATTTTAAATTAACGAACTTTTCAGCAAACAAATTTGTCAATGGCTATGAACCGGATAAATACAATCGGCCATTTTTTTCGGGGTACATTTGACTGCAGCGCCACCAATAATCAAACGAAAATTGACAACACGGAGTTTTATCTCCTTGTATATTCTCCATGGGCAGATTTAAGGGCTAGTTGAGTGCTTCAAGGTCATATAAATTTCATTTTAAGGTCCGGTTACACGCAACGATCTGCTTGTGCCAATTAGCTTGCGCAAGTGAATCGTTGCGTGCAGGTTGGTGTTTTGGCATGAGCGTGACTGGTTAATTTTCACTCATTTTATTTACACCAATTGACTTGCGCCAGTCAATTTGTACAAATAAATCGTTGCGTGTAATCCGATTCATGTTCACTCAGTTTATTTGCATCAATTGACGCGCCAGTCAATTTGCACAAGCAGATCGTTGCGTGTAACCGGACCTTAAACCAGCTGTACCCACTGACATATAGAAATAGACTGCTGATTGACAATTTTCAATGGCACCATTTTTCTCCAGAAGTAGAAAACTTTTTTTATGTAAACAAAACATTTTTCTTCGAATTTAGAAGAAAATAACTACTAAGATGTCTGTTATAATTGATAGAAATAAATGTCCATCATTATTATTTACTTAGTAGCAGTTTTTTCGTTAAATAAATGTATTTTTTTTTAAATATGTGAAGGTTCTTTCCCTCTGTTTAACGAACTTTTAAAAATAACGCAAGAGAGAGAAAGAAGAAAAAACTCTATACCTGTCTAGTTTTTTCTAATTATGTTTAACATCGCTGACATGCACTGAACTGTTTTTTTATTATAAAATCGATTAAAGGTTCATAGAAATTTAACGGGGAGTGAGACAACAATCGTTTTTGGTGCCATTTTGTTGTACAGGATTTTGCTTATTTAGCAGTCCATTAATAGTTGTGTTTATTGAGCTGCTCTAGGTTGAGCTAGGTTGAGATATCTCAGGAAAAGGTGTTTCATGAGCAATTCGCTTGCTCTAACTCGCCTGAAGTTGCGCTGATTTGTGTTTCATGAGCCTGCTCTAAGTTGAGCTAGCTCACGGTTTTCTGCTCTACCTTTTTTGGTAGAGCAACTTCGTGCAAGCAATCAGCTGTTTGTCAACTGTCACAAAACGGCAACAGTTAATCGAAAACTGTTAAAAATAAATTACAGTTACACGCCAGACCTCAATAAGAGTTTAAATTTAATATTTTAAATAGATTAAAAACTAAAATTAAAATTTCCACTTTAAAAACTGACAGATTGAACTTCTGACAATTCACTTTGAGAATTGTTGCCCGAAAAGTGTTTCATGAGATGTCTTGCTTTGAATTGCTCCAACTTGCCTGATTGTTTTTTGACAGCTGCTCTACTGTGAGCTGCCTTGAGCTGCTCTGCTTTTTTTTCGGTCTCAATAAACACAACTACTATATGTCAGTGGCTGTACCACAAAGTACACACCAATATAATTGAAATAATCAATTCGGATTCGGGTACGACGACAAATGGAACAAAAAAAAACACGAAATTGATTCTATGGGCAAATTTTAGTGCTCATCGACTACAGATCTGAATCCGCCATAGAACAAAAAAATTAACATGAAACGGGTACCTGAGCATCATAGAAGTAGGGAATACAAAAAAAGGGAATGATAAATTAATTCATGAACATACTGTAAATTAAGTGCTAATAAGGGGCAATTTTAACAAAATAAAAGTAGCAATGTCCAGACGATAGTTTATTAGCAATAAAAAAAGTGGAAATGGGAATTTTCAGTAATGCAGGTTGCGTGCGCAATTGACTTATTCAGCAATGGAAATGTGTTGCTGAATAAGTCAGTTGCGCACGCAACCTGCATTACTGAAAATGCCCATACTTAGGATTTAGAAAAAAGGAAAAAGCCAGATATCAAATTCATAATCTGCTAAGATTTAAGTGCTAATTAAGGGCTATTTGAATAAAAAACTAGCCATGTGCAATCGATAGTTTATCAGTAGTAATAAATATAGGGTCATCCTTAGTATTTATTTAGGCCGTGTTCCGTAATATCACCCAGCATACTGTCCAGTGAGAAATGGTAAATTCAAGCGTTTACCCTGTGGTTAACGGTAGCATACATGAAAGTGTTACAACTTGAAACTGTTTCAGCCTCCAATATTTAATATTTTTGTTATTACCTTACCTCACACCGATTCACACAAGTAAAATATGGCACCAATTAATGACGTCATTAGCACTGGCCTGCATACTGGGTTATATTTCGGAACACAGCCTTAGTATTTTAGGGCGCGCGCACACAGAAAGCGGAGCGGAGCTGAGCTAATCAGCTCTGCGATAATTTTACATTAAAAACCCCGGTGCTGCGCACACTGTGAGCTAGCTCCGCTCAGCTCGTTAGACTTTTTCATTTGATACCCATGTCGAGGGGTTGTAAACAAAAAGGTAATCCGCCATTTATGGCCGCCATATTCGATGTACCATAAAATTGAATATACTATATTGCATTGTCTTCAGAACCAAAGGTTTGTGCCAAATTTGAGGAAGTTTTTTTTGTTCCATTTGTCATAGTACCTGAATTGTTGATTTCAATTATGTCGGTGTGTGCTTTGTGGTACAGCTGACTAAAATGAAATTTATACAATCTTGAAACACTCAATTAGCACCTAAATCTGCAGTTCATACATTTGATTTTTATTGATAAATAGATGATGTGCTAGCTTCACCTGAAACTAGCACAACATTATTGAATCTTAAATATCTTTTTATTTTAGGGCACCTAATTTATAACCTTGGCACCAAATTAGCCCCTAATTTTGGAATTTTCGAAATTCATTTTCAGGACTTTGTGGTACCAGCTTCACAGGGCTATTAAAAAGTCATTGGGGTGATTAACTGATACTGTTAAATCAAGTGTATCTCAAAGAAATCTTTATTATTTAAGTGTTCTTCATTCACATTCAATTAATCTCAATACCGTTTAATATATACGTACCCTGGCTTACAATTAATTCCAATATTATATATGAGCCGTTTATTTTGAAGGTGGGGCAAGTCCATTTTGTGTTATTTCGAGATATTGAAGGATTTGCAGTACAATAAAATGGCTATGCACCCTTCGTGTGCGAGGCAAATTTAAGAACATCAGCCTCATAAAATATCATGACGCGGGAGTTCTACCAAAGATTCCGCGGTATGACGCACTTCACACCAACACTGCAAGGACAAAGAAGGGAATCTGATCTGATGGGAAAAGCACTTTCATTAATTGCTAAATGGCGAGCTAACTGAGAATTTGGAGGCTCCACCAATATCTGATCAGAAGTTAGCAGAGCCATTACCCGGCTCAAAAACAACAAGGCCTCGGGTCCAGACGGCATCCCCGCGGAGCTGGTTAAATATGGATGGCCTACATTTCACCAATTGCGCAAGAGTGGGAGCAGGAAGCGATGCCAGAAGACTGGAAAAAAGTTAGCCTCTGCCCGGAACATAAAAAAGGCGACATCACACCGTGCACTAATTATCGTGGTATAACGTTGTTGAGTAACGCGTATAAGATAATCTCCGCTATCCTACAAAACAGGATGGCTCCATATGCTAGAAACATCATAGGGCAATACTAGTGTGGCTTCAGCCCAGGCAAATCAAAAACTGATCGGGGCCCTATTCTCAATTACAATATTGTTAAATCCGATTCGAAAACGATACAGCTTTCGAGTAAAAATTTGACAATATTGTTAGATTTTCAAGTAAAATTGATGCCAATATTGTAATAGAGAATGCGATTTCGTCAGTTTCGTTAAAAAATATCACAATATTGTAATAGAGAATAAGGGCCCAGACTTTCACCTTGAGGGAGGCAGGCTATGGAAAAATGTCGAGAGTTTCAAATCTCAATTCAACACCTCGTCATAGACATTAAAGCCGCCTATGATAGCCAGAGCCGGTCCTAAGGTTTGCGGGGCTGTGTGCAAAAATAAATGCGGGGCTAAGGAAAATAACTTTTATTTACTCATTATAAATATACATATGTACCATTTAATAAAAAAATAACTATAAAAATAAAATAACAGAAAATTCAAAATTAACGAAACTATGTTAAGAGAACCAAAAACAAAAACAAACCTTCATATTTTAAGATAATTTAATGTTGCGTGCTTTTTTCGCAGCAAAATCGTCTATAAATTGGGAAAAATCTATCCCATTACAAATGCTTTTTTCAATTGAAATTAACGATAGCCCAACTAGTCTCTGTTGCGATATAGTCGACCGTAAGTAATTTTTAATTAATTTTAATTTAGAAAAACTACGCTCTGCGGAAGCAACAGTTACTGGAAGGGTGAGTAAAATTCTTATAGCAATGAATGTATTGGGATAGACAAAATTAAGTTTATTACTAACTAGATACTCTAGAATATTCAACAAAGAATTGCATTTATCTTTAACTATTGTAATTAATGATTTCAGTTCTTCATAGAGCTCAACACCATCTATATCACAACTGAGGAGCGTCGGAACAAAAACCGATAAATCACATTTAAGTTTTTTTTGGGAAATTGAAAAAATCTGTGCAAGTATATGGCTTTATAATTTAGAGGTGAACGAAGTTTACCAATTTATTGGTGTTGATAACACAGTGTGGAAACCTAAATACCACATTCCTGTGTGCGGTACCTGTTGAGATATTATAAAAAACAAAATGGATTTATCGGTTTTTAATCAGACTAATTTGATATATCATTGGATATAATTGGATACCCTTGGCCCAATCTACACTAGTATTCCTTCAGCAGCAGCAGAAGCGGTTTTTTATGAGAGAGGTATAGAAGGAGCATAAGAGGTTAGTGTAGTAACATGTTCACCAGAAAAATTCGGCCTAAAAACTTAACCCATACACAATGTGCTTCTGCTTACTCTTATTACTCGTGGATACCAAATATAATTATCGAAACGCACGTAGATATCTCCGCGTAAAGACAAGAACGTTACCCGCGATGAAAGAATACCAGTATAGACCTAGATTAAGTTGTAAAACCGGTTCTGCTGCTGCTGAAGGAATACTAGTGTTGACACCCTCAATGGATTTATCGGTTTATGTTCAGGTCAGTGATTTTGGGAAGGTTTTTGAAGCAGATTTAGCCGTTTCTGAACAGGTTCGATGAACGATGGTTATACATATGTACGAAAACAACCAATTGCCATCATAAAAAAAATAATGTCAAAATGGGATTTATCGGTTTTTGTTCTGGCGCTCCTCAACTACTGTCATCCTTTAATATTGTGTGAAGGTCCATACAGTTTTTTAATAAATCTTCATTCGAAATTGCACAAAGATTTTTAAAATTATATAAAAATCCAAATGATGAGCGATGAGTTTCAAATAATTCAAATCTTTGGTTAAAGGATTCAATTGCACGATCCACTATTAAAAGAAAATAATCTACACGATATTTATCTTCTTCATCAGATATACCCTCATCCATGCTTTCATATTCAAATTGTCTTTTTACTTTCATGGATCTTTTTTCTGGAAATAAAGGTTCAATTCCATTTTCCGCAGCAATCTTCTTCGCCAATTTTAAGCTAGACTCAAATCCAGTATTGGTAAATACCAAATTTTTAGGGAAGAGTTTTCTCTTTTATAAGTGCGACATTCATTCGCCGCTTTGCTCTCCGTTTTCATCGTTGCTTTGCTCTCTGCTTCACTATGTGCTTAGAAGCGCGGGGCTGGCCTAACCGCGGGGCCGTGTGCAGTGCACACTTTGCCCCCCATATATCCGGCTCTGATGATAGCATAGCCAGAGTAGAACTCTACAAAGCCATGAGAGAGCTTGGCATCCCCAAATAACCATCCCCAAGAACTTCAACAGCTGTACAAGAAGCTTCCACCCAGATTGAGAGGACCACAGGAAATCTGGGACTGCACATCAACGAAAGTACATGGTGGCCTCGTGTGCAAGAACACCTAACATTGGTCCCACAATCAAGGTAGAGGAACACGAGTTTGAAGTGGTAAAATAATTTAACTACCTTGGGTCAATAGCAGCGGCCGACAATAGCATGGAACCAAAAATACGCGCTAATCAAGGCTCTTCAAATCCAAGCATCTAACCATAACGTCTAAACTGACGATGGTCTTACCGGTACTCACCACATATGCACCCGAGAGTTGGGTGCTCAGCAGAAAGCACCTCTTAGCAGTGTTCGAGAGGAAAATGCTTCGCAGAATTGTTGGTCCCTTATGTGAGGAAGGACGATTCTTGAGACTCTACAATGACGAGATTTACGAGCGCTATCGTGACCTAGATATTGTGAAGGAAATAAGCTCGTTAGGCAGGGCATCTAGCTCTTATTAGTGAAGATGAACCTCTCTCTACGGCAAGATCTATGGGGTGCGACAGCGAGGGAGACCCAACCTCGACTGAAAGGATGTCGTAGACCAGGACGCTCAGAGCTTAGGGATGCCAAACTAGATGTCATCGGTTAAGAATCGGGACCGGTGGAGAGAACTGTTGCGGGAGGCCAGGACCGGATCCCGCTTGTAGAGGCATCAAAGTAAGGAAGTAAGTTCAATAAAATTAAAAATATTGCTAACCACTAATAAACACATTTTTTGTATATATTTTGTGTTGTTAGATCTTCTTCTTCCAATGGCGCTACAGCCCAACTCTTTTACTCCAGTCTTCTCGATTTCTGGCAGAAGTTCTCCAGTTCGATATGTGGAGTAGTGTCTCCGCATGTGCTACAACCGCATCCTTCCATCTTTTCCTCGGCCTGCCTACGGGTCTTTCTCCTTCGATGATGCCAGTGAAGATCTTTTGTGCTGCTCTGTCTATTGAGTTTTATGAACGTCACTAAGTCTATGTCGACATAGATTTGATATAACTCGCTGTTATATCTGATTCTTCATGTCCCTTCCTGACCAATTGGGCCTATTATGCTTCTCAAAATCTCCCTTTCAAAGGAATGTCCTCTATCCTATGTGTGAGCGTCCATGTGTCACTCCCGTAGCATATAACAGGGCGAATTAATGTCTTATAGTAGTGTAAACTTCGTCTTTCGATTTATTGCTCGAAATTTCAGCAATTTACGGTGTTCGAAAAAGTCTTTGTTTCCAAGTAGAATTCTACTCATTCCTTCTAGCTCTTGTTTTTATTCGTCACCTAGCTCTTGTTTTTATTCGTCACGGTTGAGTCTAAGTATGCGAAATGGTCAACTACTTCTAACTTATGTTCATCTATGGTTGATATATTTACTGTTGTCTCCAGCATTACCTTGGTTTTCTCCTCGTTGATTCTCAAGCCTACTTCTTTGGCTGTTCTTTAATCTCTGAGTAGCATTCCAACTGCTCTAACTGGCCTGCCTACTACGTTGATGTCATAGGCATACCTGATCACCTGAGCGGATTTGTTTACCAGCGTGTAGTTTCGTTGATTGACGTCTTTCTAATGACTCCTTCCAAGGATAGGTTGAATAGCTGAGGCGCCAGCCCATCCCCCGTTTGAGTTCTTAATTAACTTGGAAGGCATCTGTAAGAGTGTTCTGAACTCTTACTCGGCCATTGTGTCGAGATGGGTTAATTGTATCAGACATACTAGTTTAGTTGGCAAACATAATTCGAGTAGGATCTGAAATAGCTTCTTTCTCTGGATGGAGTCGTATCCTTGCTTGAAGTCCACAAAGATCTGGTATAGGTTAACATTCCTCTCCCAGAATTTTTCTAGGAGTTGCTTTAGAGTGAAGCGTTGGTCGGTGGTTGACCTTCCTCTCCGGAAGCCGGCTTGGTATTCGCCTGGTAAACTTTCTGAGATAGGTTCCACCTTACTTTTTATGGAAGTTGTGAATATTTTATATCCAATAGAAAGTAAAGTAAGTAAAGTAAAGATAGCGTAGAAGAAGATCTACGAACCCTAGGTATAAAAAATTGGAGACTTCGAGTCAGGGGGAGACAGTTCTTGAGGGGGATGTTGTAGGAAGCCAAGGTCAATAACAGGCTGTGGAGCTGGTCTTTTGCCATCTGGAAGGAAATACAGGGCTTTTTTGGTATCTTCGAGTCATCCATTCTTTGGACATGGCCGGCCCAACGAGTTCAGTGGCTATTCCATCGATTCTCGGGCGTTGTTATTCTTCAAGCCTCGGGTTCCATGTGCATACCATCATCTGATATGTCCGCACGTTCGTTGGTACAGTGATGTCAATATTATCATTGTTTTTATTCTGTATGCTTCTAGTTTCGTTCTTGTTGGTCTCGATAAGTATTCGCGAAGGCTTGAATTTTTCTCTGCTATATGTGCCCTGCAATCTACATCAAACCAATCATTTCTAACTCTTCTTGACTTTACTCCTACTATCTGTTCAGCAGCCACTCTCAAGACACGCTTAATATATGTCCATATGTCGTAAATATAGTTGGATATACTTTCAGAGAGCATTCTCGTTGCATTGTACCATTATTCTGTTTCTGGGACTTTTAATTTAACAGTGTTTAGTTTTGGTTCCCTGGGAGTTCTTTGTAACCATTGTTTTCACAATGTTTTGATCAGAGCCACAGCAGGACCTCTATAGGATCTTAAATCCAATATACTTGTTACTGATCTCTTTTCAATGAGTACGTGATCGATATGGTTGCTTTTCTAGTCCTTCCATCCGGTGACGTCCAGGTCATTTTATGCGGAAAGAGCGCCAAGCTTACCACCATTCCTTTGCTATTACCGAGGTCGATAAGCCTGTCACCATTATCGTTGGTGGTTGGTGAAGGCTATGATTGCCCTTTGTTCCCATATACTGAACCTCCTACCCGATCTTAGCGTTGAAGTCACCCAACATCATTTTTATATTAGAGGGTATCTGGTCGAATATCCTCATAAGATTCTGATAAAATTCATCCTTTTCTTCTTCAGATTTTTCTTCCGTTGGGGCATGTGCATTGATTATGGAGATATTGCGAAATTTTGTATTAATTCGCAATGTGCACAATCTCTCACTGATTGGCTGGAAGTCCAGAATTGTGTGGTTTAGAGATTTATCAGCTACAAAAGCTACTCCGAATTGACGTGTCCCTGTTATGCTTCCGCTTGAGAGAATGGTATGAGTTCTAACATCACTTATATATTTGTTGGTCCACCTTGTTTCTTGCAATGCTGCGATTTTTATCTTGTATCTTTCTAGTTCCAAGAGTAGAGATCTTAGAGCTCCTGGTCTGTTCATTGTCGTTAAGTTCCATGTAGCCAGGCGCGGATCTAGAATTTTGTTTTTGGGGGGTCACGGAATTAAAAGTGGCGGAAAAAAATTTCTACTCCTAAAAAAACAAAAACAAAATTAACAAAACGAACAAAACTAACCGAATTTTCTGGTGGATTAAAAACAAACGTGTCCTACGAAAACGTGCCCTAATGTGTTTTTGAGGAAGACGCGCCCTTTATTGTGAGTGCAGCTAACTTCAGAGTTTGCAAATTAAAACATATAAAGTCTGTTCCAATAGAGAATGCGGGATCCCGCGGGACCAAGAAATCACCCAATTCCTGTTCCAATAGAATCTCATGCTCGGAAAAGCGGGGAAATTTTTACTTCCCCTCGACCAAGAAACCGCAGGAGATTTTTAGGTGGAGTGAAATCTTACCGACGTTTTCAACATGTCAAAACAGCTGTTACTTGTCATGTCAAACCAAAATGATTACGATGTGCTGAAAATAATTTCTTCATTTGGTGCCTTACTACAAGATTTTGAATAATTTCATAAATAATTTATTAATTTCAATAGTTTTATGTCATTATTTTGAAGACACAAGTGATTTTTAGGTTATGGTCTTCTTGATTAGCACGAAACATCCCAGAAAGCGTTCCTTCACTTTTCGGGATTTTGACTAAATTTTCCCCCACCAATCAAGTAACTTTTCGCAGGCTACGACAGGACAGGTTTTCTATTGGAACAGACCTATAGAAAGAGTATAGATCAATCTGTTGTTGATCTTGAAGGTCATTTTTTAAGGTTGTTTTTTTAATTTGCAAAAAAGTTGGGTCGGTTTTGGGCGTTTGGTTATTTTTTGTTGTTGTTTTTTGAGTTGGGTCAATTTTGTTTTTTAAACAACGAGCGTCTTTGGGCAGTGCCGTTGCTGGCATATGTGCAAGGTGTGCAACTTCACAGGGCCCCCCGTGTTTGGGGCCTCGCGAGTGAAAAATTGCTTTGGCAGTAAAAATCATTTGAATTCATTATTTGCATTTTTACTTCATCGAATGGGCCACATAAATGAGTATGAGCCACACAAATCAACATATGGACCATAATTGTGTGACAGGGACGAGCCTTTGTGTAGGATAACCCCCGAGCGAAGCGAGCGAAAAAATTTGTTGGACTCTCAATTGCACAGGGCCTCTCAATTGTCTGGCCGCGGCACTACTTTTGGGGGGGGTCATGACCCCCGTGACCACCCCTTGAATCCGCGCCTGCATGTAGCCAAATCGAAGTCCATATTTCGTCGCTTGAGTCTTAGCCGTGTGATCAATCCTGTCCGAGGCGTTCCTCGAGGATCCGTAACAGTGGATTTTTTCCAGGAGCCGGTTGCTAGCCTGGAATCCAACCAGTACGTTCAGTTTTTACGCCCGGAAACACTCACGTTCGCCCTTTCACCTCTGTGTGCTATGCGTTATTCCTCTTTAATCCCTCATGGGACCTGTTGCCCTCTAGCGGACTTTGTTTTGCGCGTCAGCTCTCAGCTCCGTCCAGGATCTCCCAGTTGTTACGGCCTTTCACCTCTGCAACTATTGAATTGCATTGTGTTGTGATTATTTATTATCCAATAGTGCTTATAGTGCTGGCTACAAAAAAATAAAGGTTTTATTATACCCAAATGGACGCCTCACTTTCAAATTGAATAAATTATTGTAATCGTTAATTGAACGGCTAATATTGCAGTTGTCCATCTTAGGCCAGTCAAATTATCGAAAAAACCTCATTTTTTTTGCCAACCGAGCCATCCGAAAAGTAAAATATGTGTGAAATATGAAAAATTCCGTAGAATTCGATGAACTACTTTTGGCACTCGTAGGCCTTTGGGAAAGTTTCCAAAATGGCGTCAAAAGAGGGCCAAAAACAGATTTTCGCGTTTTAAAAAAAACTACACATTGTACAAAAAAAAGGTTTAAATAAAGTTTGTAGATCTTCTTCATACTAATAAAATGACACCAGTTTCATGTCAATACATAAACAAATAAAGGAATAATTGCAAAAAACCGCTAAAAATCACATTTTTTTTAAATGCTCATATCTTTTACTAAAAAAACGATGTTGTAATGAAACTCGTGGAAAGTGTAGCCCTTGGCGAGTGCAATAAAACGTTTTTGTAAATTTGCAAAATAATAAATGATTTTTACAAAATACGGCCTTTTCAAAAAAAAGACCTTTGTTGTCGAATTCGATTAGCTCATAGCCATCAACACCTACAAAAATGTTTTTGGGCTCAAAATGCTCTGGAAGAGTTGTGCTAAAAGTTGGGTTTTGTGCGCACATTGCTACTTCATTGGAAACATGCGAAAAGATGGCCGGAAAAATGAAAAAAAACTATTTTGCTCACGAAATTCTCATGACATTCCTTGTATATACTTTCAATATATCTAAAGGACAAATTCGACAGTGCTCTGAGAGCAGAAGTTGCTGGAAAAGACTTGCGTGGCCAGATGGACAACTGCAATATTAGCCGTTCAATTAACGATTACAATAATTTATTCAATTTGAAAGTGAGGTAAGTCCATTTGGGTATAATAAAACCTTTATTTTTTGTAGCCAGCACAATAATATATAAAACGAGTAGACGGCTGCGAGTAGTTCATATAGAAATAAATGATTCATATTGAAATCTGCAAGGCCCCAAAATTTATCAAAGTTTTGTTTCCGTTATACCTCACTAATAATTTTTATACATTCCCTTGCGCATTGGCAATCTTTATTCACTAATTTTTTTTAGGAATAATTTTACCTAATTTCGTGTTATATTATTTCCCACTATTTCGGTTAATTTTTCTTATTTTTTAGGCATAAGTAACGTTGTTTTCTTTTTCGTATTCATCATCTTCCTCATCTGATGTAGAACTCTATGGCCCCTGTGCTGAAAGTCGAGTCATGTGGCGTGACAAGTCGTTTGAGTTGAATAAAGTGACGTTTCAGGCGAATAATGACTTTTAGCCCAGCAGATCTAAACCAAACTTAGCACTCCAACTCTCTGGTCCCTGTGCTTAAAGTCGCAATTCCACTGAAACGTCACTTTCTTCAACTCAAACAACTTGTCACGTCCCGCGAGTTGACCATAAGACGATAATTCAACTATTCTTCTTCTTTGAATCATTTTGGTCCGACTATTTTGATCCTGATTCTAAAATTTTTCATTTATTACCCATTCTCTTGGGGATTATTTCTATAAACAAAACAAAAATAATAAATTTATTTGGAAATGATTATGTTATTGGAATGGTCTTAATACCCAAAAAAATATTTTTATTTTAATATTATTACCTACCAGCATATTTTCTTTTCTTTTTTTTAATCTCAACTCGATCCGCCGGGGAGCCCCTCAATTCTGTCACCTGCTCTATTTTTTCTGTGACTCAATCAAAAGGTACATAAGGGAGAACCATAGTGATCCAAGCGACATTTTTGAAAACATAAAATTTTTGAATTGAATGCACAGAAAAATATAAAATCTTGCGTGCCATACTAATCCAAGCACATAAAATTTATTAATGGGATGTTATTTATGTGCTTGGATTAGTATGGCATGAAAGATTTAATTTTTTTCTGTCCATTCAATTCAAAAAGGAAATATTGACAAAATGTTGCTTGGATCACTATACACCATTGTATTCATTCTTGATTGGGCCGCAATGCCTCCAAAGTACTGTAATATTTCCAACAAAACCCTCAACACTTACCCATCCTTGTCAGTGGACGGTGTAAAACTAATTGCTGAATTATTAACATCCTAGGCGTACACAAATAAATTGCGATGGAATGGCCACTGCCTGGGTTTTCTTAAGAGATGCCAATCTATATTATTTTATAAAGAGAAAATATTTGATTGTTTGTTTGTTCCGGAGAAACTCAAAAACTACCGAACCGATTTTAAAAATTCTTTCGCCAATAGAAACCTCTATTATCAGCGAGTAACATGGGGTATATTTTATTTTTCAGAACATCGAAATTCAAAATCGCCGCCGAAATATGACCGAAATTCAAAATGGAAGCAGAAATATGGTTGAATTTGCAAATTTTATTCCGATTCTAATGAAAGTGGCTATCTAGAGGTTGTGTGGTTTTATGGCATCCGAGATTTTTTAAGGTAACAAATAATGAATTTATGATCAGAAATTATGAATTCAAAATGGTCGTGCCAATATGGTGGACGCATTTTGTTAATTTTGTTCCGATTCCAATTAAAGTGGATATCTACGAGTTTATAACGTCGCAAATAACGAATTTTTGGTCAAAACTTATAAATTCAAAATAGCCGCGCCAATATGGCCGACGAATTTGCAAATTGTGTTCCGATCCCAATGAAAATCGGTACCTGGGGGTTTTTTAAGGTAGCAAATAACGAATTTATGATCAAAACTTATAAATTCAAAATTGTGGGACCAATATGGCGGACGAATTTTGCCAAATAAGTGTCATTTCTCGACTAGCTGTATGTACTAGGTTGTTCAAGAGTTGGAAAATCGGAAAATCTTGATATTCTAGCTACAAATGGAAAAACATTGAACATATTGTATCCTGAAGCTCTCTAAGCAATCGGTTCAGAATGGATCAGCAAGATTTTTTTGGTAAGATGGTAAGGAGAAGCGGAAATGTGGGATTTATACGGTTTCCAGCTATTTAAAATAAACACGTGCCAGACCTTGTCTTCATAATCATGAACTCATGTCCAACTCTATCAACAGGGACATCAAACCCATTCTTGACTGGGGCCAAAAGGATCGTGTTGAATTCAGCTCCTCCAAAACGAAGTACGGTCTCATTACTTATAAAACTTGCACCAATCGTCCTTCTGCCTCAGTCGAAAAATCTAACAGCTGATCCTTCTCTTACATCTTGGGTATAACTTTGTCTGAAGACTTGCTCCTACACTCCCCAGACCTCCCCTGATCCATCATATTTTTTTTAACCTTCAAACCAAGCTTGCTACCAGACATTCCACCATGACTTGAATGACATGACAGACTGGTAGTATAAAGGGTGATTCTTAAGCTGGGTTTCCCCACATAAAAAAATCCTGCACCCATCGGCTCTGGCTGTGAACCTGGTGAAAAACGCATGACTTATACTTTGCAGAAAGCATGCTGTTCACAAACAAATAACTAAAAAAGACATCATGAATCCAAAAACGCAACAAATCCTTTTTCTTTTTACATCATAAGGTATGCGCAACCGTTCTGGTAGTAAGCTGCTGACAGATACACGCGGGCTTGCGGTGCGGGCAATGAAATAGAATAGAAGCATGGGTATTCAAATGCGAACTAACAGAATGTTACTTGAACGCGCACACGCCGGGCAAGTTGCTATACTTTTAACCTTTTCCGCGTTGCCGCATTCGTATGTCAAAAGGTTGTTTGTGATTTGAGTGTTAGTGATTTGTTGATTTTCATAGTTAATGAAAATCTTTACTTTTTCGATTTGAAGTAATGAAATTACGTCCAGTTGTCTTTGATTTTAAGGTTTTGTTAAAGTCGGAACTCGACGCCAGCGCCGCAACTATGTGTCAGTAAAAAGTCCCCACATACCCCGAAGCTGGTGCCCCCGTGTATCTATCAGCAGCTGTAAAAGGAAGCTGCGCGCCTAAGGCTTGAAAGAAAGAAAGATTTGTTTATTTATTAGCCAAACAAGGAACACTTAAATTAAAGTACATAGTATACAACAGTCATAATAATTTAACAAAATTGAAATTAACAAACACAGGTTTGGTATAATTATAATTCAATAACTACTGAAAACTTAGGCTAATATTGTCAAGAATAGTGAAATTTGCTTTTATAGGGTGCTTTGTTAAGTGGATGGGAGAAACAAGAGCGTACTCAGTGCGATGTGGGTATTCCCTAAGTAAGTAATTTCGTGTGTGTCGAACTTCATCATTGTATTTAATCTTGTCCGACAAAAACTGTACTTTAAGTTTTCAGTTAGGACGACAGAGGCAACGCAAGATGTAAACAATTTTCTACTAGTTGATAAAGGTACGAGATCACGCACTTTGAGCATGTCCAAGTAGTGAGGTAGGCTTTGGTAGTCATGCAGGTAGTGTATATTATTCAGGGCAAAAAGAAGAAATATCTTCTGAACTGATTCAATCCTGCTGCTGCTTATTTGGAATATAGGATCCCAGATAGGACACGCATATTCCAAGATGAGCGACTAGAGAACAGAAGAGTGTTTTTGTTACCCACACATTGCTCAATTCTTTAGGTCTTCTCTTTATGAAACCTAGAAGCTTGTTAGCTCAACATCTGTTTGGGAATTGATGACACTATATATTTTCAGGTCATCCGCGTAGAAGAGATGTGGAATATACAACATAATTATTATGATAGATCGCAGATGAAAATATTGAACAGAAGAGGACCAAGATGATTAACCTGAGGAACACCGGAGGTTATTTTTAGTTCATTAGATAAAATCCTTGGAATATGATACCTTGGGTTCCTTCGTTCAGATATGATTCCAGCGCAGAACTTGATATTCCAAATTTTAATAATTTTGCAATTAAAATATCATGATGTGATTGCAATTAAATATCAATCGATCAAAGACGCTGAAGTCAGTTCACACAGCATCGATTTCATGGCTGCTTTGCATACCACATAGCAGTTCGGAGATTAGGACCATAAGGTGTGAAGTTGTAGTACGTACAAGAGACAAGATACAGAGACATACACATTCTCAGTGGCGGCTCGTCTTTAGGGGCTAGTGGGGCTTAGCCCCACCAGAAATTATCGAGCAAATCATATTCATACATTTTTTAATTAATTTCATTTTTACAAAAAAGCAACGCAAATTTTCTTTGAAATTTATTACAATTACTAAAACAAATTTCAAAATAATACCGCGCAAATAAATTCGAAGTAGAACTTCATAGGAAAAGTATTAAAAAAGAGCAAATAAAAAAATAAGAAAAACTCTCAACTCTCTCTATCAAAATAATCTGGCTGAATCATAATTCCGTACCCCTTTATATGTAATTCTCTATCATCAGGGGCTATCATTGAGTCAGCCCCATTTTGTATGCAAAATTTTTTGACTGAGGCGAGTGATTCCAGTAACCTTTGTTCTACCAAGTGGGGCTGAAATTTATTAGCCCTAGGATTCATTGGGATTCTCTTCACTGACATGTAATACATTGAATTTTAATTGACAGTTACAAGTTGATTTTTAAGTGAAAAGTGTGTGTTTGCAGAAGTGCGGTAGATATAGACGGTGTAATCACGTACGTTCTTCCCCCTTCATGTTCATATTACAAAATTAGACGAAAGCGACTGTCACTTTGATTGAAACGTTTGGAATCGGAGAAATATATTTTGTTTTGATTATGTTTTCAATGTTGGCATAATTTTTTTTGCAAAATAATGGAGAAAGAATCCGGTCAAATTCATTCGGGGTTTCCACCTTTTTTATGACTAAACTAATGAAAGCCTTATGCAAAAACTGTTTTTGCCAACAAAAACAATTTGAAAACAATTTTGTCGGCGAGTAGTGCTTTTATACATAAATAAAACACTGTCCCATATCGAGTGGGTACTTCAAAACAAACAAAATTTTTGAAAAGAAAACTATTTTTTTAAACTGTCTGTTCGGTGGAAACCAGGTATTAGGCTGCAAACCGTTATGGAAATTGATTTGTGCGCTTATGTTATTATGATTTTCAGGTTTCTGGAAGCTGTAAAACCGGACAAAACCACACTGGAGATTGGTTTCCCCTGAATTTGTTCACCATATAATCAATTAAATGTTACAGAAACTCGCAATATAACAAATTAACTTTTTTAATTTTAATCTTGTTTCCATTATCATCCGATATTTTATATTTATTAATGTAATTCAAGAAAATATCGAACAAGATCAGATACTAAAATATATTCACTCAAGGGGTGATGGTTATTAAAAATTTAATTCATCTTCAGTTGCAATTTTATTTCCGCATTTTTGGTTAAATTTTGAAAATTCGAAAATTCAGAGGCCAGAAATCAGCGGATTTAACTTATTACCAGGTCGGAACTGATATTAACCGAGTGTACTGAAAATCGCGGTCGGTAAATACGAAATGTCCACGATATTTATTATTCAGGTCGGTGAATACAGGCCTAAGAAATTCTTAAAACGTCTCAACATTTGAGGAAAGGAAGTTAAATAAATAAAAAAATAAATAGTTTAAAAAAACTAAACTAAATTTATTCTTTAAAAAAAATATACGTACGGAAAAACCAGACACGAATACATTTCAATTCTAATAAATATTTTCTAACTACAATTTCAATTGTTTTTGCAATATTAATAATTTTCTATATAAACCTAAAACAATATTTTTAAAAGCATAAAATAAAAATTCAAATTTACAATTTGAATAACACTAGTTTAGTTTATTTGTAAAATTTTAATTTTTTTCTTTAAATCTTGAACAACGAATTTAACTCCTAACGTCAATTTTAGGAAAAATGTGAAACAGTTGAAAATGATATAATCACTTGGCTTGCAATAACCAATCAAAAATTGTTCCACGTTCCGTCACGAACAAGAATTTTAATTTTCGTTCGTCATTTTCCTTCATCACCTCCACTTCTCCCTTCACCCTCAAACTCGTGACGAACGTTCGTTCCTACGTCCAATGTAAGCACCATACAGGGTGCGGCAAAAGTCTGGCAACGGTCCGATATTTCCTGAGAGGTAGGTTTTCGTGAAAAAGTTGCTCAACTTGGAGTTGCTTGGAGAGTGGAATCGTTTGCACACAAATTTCACCCCCTCGCAGGGGATGGGGTGAATCTAAAATTTCAAATGGCAACCCCTAATTTTTTTTTATCCGAAGCCCCCTTGCACCCCCAAAAATCAAAATTATCCCCAAAAATAACGTTGAACGTTTTTTTTATCATATTTCGATCTTAATGATCGGTCCGCAAAAAGTATAGTTGATGTGATTCAGAATACGTTGAAATGCTACAATTTAGAAAAAAATTGATTGCTCAAACATATGATGGTGCCGCTGTAATGAGTGGGGGTACAGCCGGGGCTCAAACTTTAGTAAAAAAAATTGTATCCATTTGCACACTTTGTGCATTGTTATGCCCGCCCATCAACTAAATTTAGTCTTAAAGCAGGCATGCTCAATTATTAAAGAAAGACCAATATTTTTCGCAAATATATCTGCTTTTACGTCATTCTTTTCATGCTCTCCCAAACGAAAAGATTTATTAATTGAAGTTTGCAACAAACGTGGTCTCCCGCGAACTTTTGAAATTCGGTGGAACCTAAATTTCCGAGCACTGCGATCTATACTCGAAAATAAAGAAAATCTCATTCATTGTTTTGAATTGATCCAGTGTTAAGTTTGGGAGACGACTACGGTTAGTGAAGCAACTGGTCTATTAAAACTTCAGAAAGATCAGGAATTTATTTTTTTCGTAGAATTTTTCAATAAAATTTATTATCACATTGACATGCATGAGATTTAGTTATCCCGAAGAGATTGTCTCGGATAATGCATCTCAATTTACCTCTTCGATATTTTCAACATTCAACGGGGTGGAACCACTGACATTAAACGGACTACTCATCATAAGATTTTTATGGGACCAATCCGTTCTATAGGTGGCAAACATTTTTTCACTGACATGTTTCAGTGACCTTAATAAATAACAATTTTTTAAATTCGTATTTCGAAGAAATTTAAAAAAAATTGTTAAAAAAATAAATGAAATTTCAATGATTTTTCCCATTTAAAATGATTTTTTTCATCAGGGGTTTATCCTGGAATGCAATTCGAAAGTCATGAAATTCGAAAATAGGAAAATGGTATCTCCCAATGCGAATTCGAATTATAAATTATAATTCCGTCCCTCATCGGATCGTTCAAATTTTCAATCACTTGTATTTATCGAAAATATGTCGGAAAAAAAATCCTCGGACACGTATCTCTTATTTTTCGATATAGAATCCGTGAAAAAAATTTAAGCCAAATCGGAGATGTGTCGGTCAAAAAGGTGTTCGGTTTGTAAAAGAATTACCCATATAAGAGAAAATAAAAGTTGGGGTTTTGGCATTGCTTTTTCCAACTATAAAATATTTGTTTCATTTTTCGATTTTGTTTTATTGTTGTCGAAAAATTTTGTTATTGAAGACTTCTAGATTTAAATTAAAAAAAGCTATAGAAGATGGCCCTCGAATTTTGAGAGCTGGATGTTGCTATTTGCATTAATTTTAAATCTTCATGGTTCAACGTTCATGGTTTTAACAGAATACATAGGCAATCTTGGTCATAGTTCAAATAAATGTATTCGTTATCGTTAATGGTTAAGAAGTTGAATTTTATTTGTAAGGTGTTTGTTCTCACAAACTCACAGAAAACTCAAGAGCTCCCGGCAACCCTTCCTTAAAAAGGGAGGTTTAAGGTAGATTCACACATTACCGGTACGAGTCAGGGACGTGCCAGGGCTGGGATAGTGACATCCGAGTCCCGCCGAAAGAAACCATTCACACATCTCAGAGAATTTGAATCCGTGCTTTCCGTAAACAGTTTCATTCCAAACTATACGTTAACAATATTTAAAGTTTTTAGCAAGTTCGAGATGGCATCATTTAATACCGAAGAACTGGCAATTATTGCACAAATGAAATAAAGGAAACAAACGAAGATATAAGCCAAACCTTTAATGATCTACCTGCTCAGGGTGGAAATGCCACAAGCGAAGCTTCCGTATAGGGATTCAAAACATATTTTAATTCCGAAGTTGGCTCCGTTCCATGGCAATAATTGAAAAAAAAAATATACTTTTTATAATCTAAAATTTAAATTATAAAATTCTATAAAAAATCAAAAATAGCAAGTGAAATTAATGAAATAAACTAAGAACTATTTAATTTTTCTCCGATTTCCTTCCAAATGCCATCCTTTATTTGAGCATCCACATATTTTGGATGCAACAAATCATACAAAATTTTATTTTCCCGTACTAATTCAATTAGCATTTCGTCGTTTAACAAACGGGCCATCGCCCGGTGTCCGTGTTTTTCTAAAAAATATCGTCGACGATTTTCTAAAACACGGTCTGGTCCCGGCCGGGACACAGAGGCCCCTATTCCCATAGTCACCTCACTTTTTTTCTCACGTCACATTTTTTGTCACGTCACTTTTAAAGTGGTATTCTCATAGTCGAGTGACAAGGAAAAAGTTAATGAGAGAAAATGTCACAAAACTAGGTGTGGTATTCTCGAAGTCATTTTTTGTAGCAAATGTCACTGATAATTGTCATTTTTTATCACTTGGAATTTGTAGGTGACACTACGATTTTTTAAAATGGATAGTTACAAAGGGTAAGAAATATGTTTTATTTTAATATTTTTGATGATTTAACATTATTTTTATATCCTAGAATTAAAATAACGAACAGGATATGTAAATAGAAATAAATCATATGTATATAGAAATACCTTCATATTTTCTACAACCGGTGACTATGAGAATACGAAAATTGGTTTGTCACATATTTCAATGGGTGACGTGACTATGGGAATAGGGGCCAGAATCTCGTCATTACCACTGCAGACGCGAAGTAGAAAATATATACGAACAAAATAATACAGTTTAGTTCTAAAATACATATAAGGTGGTATTCTCGTTGGCGAGTGACGTGACTACGAGGGACGCGGTGATATGAAACCCTATACCTACAAACGTATCGAGGAAAATGTGACTTCACACGAATACGACGTTTGTTGACCAGGAGTCTTTTAGATTGACAATGAGGATATCAATTGACGGCGATTACACTGTTCGTTCCTACGTACGTTCCTCACGAGCTTTTTAGATGAACGGGGGAGTAGAGATGATGAAGGGCGTCATCTCCACTTCCCCGTTCATCTAAAAGCTCGTGAGGAACGTACGTAAGAACGAACAGTGTAATCACCGTCATTTAAAGTCCAAGTGACATCTGTCACGTCACTTGACAACGAGAATAAGGCGGATAGAAATTTAAAAAAAAAATATAAGATCAGATAAAGGCCCCCATACACGGTCAAATTGGATGTACATCGAAAGGCGGATGTACAACCAAACCTATGGATTGTGTGGCGGTCGGCCGATCAAAACTCATGGCGAGCATGGGTTTGATGAAAATCTGGTTATACATCCAATTTGACCGTGTATGGGGGCCTTAACAGTTTTTCCCTTTTTATTATATTTATGAAAGCATTTGTTATCTTTTGGGGTTAATATCAAAGCCTTCAAACGCGAGGTCACTGCCTCCTTCCGGGGGCCGTATTTGCTGTACTTACATCGCCAACGTATTAAGTGTGGTAGAGTGAAAGCCATTAAATAGACATTGAATAATTTTATTAAAATGTATTTTTCAACAAAAAAATCGAAGTACTAGAATTTCCATACGTTACACCAAGGGTGGGCAACCTTTTTATAGCATGTAATAGTCAATTGGCACCTTCTTGTGACCTCTAGTTTTTTTCGAGTTGAGCCGGACTTACACGAGGCAGGCATTTGTCCCTTACACGATGGCAAAATTTACTGAGGCTTAAATTTTTTAAATGTTCCGGTTCAAAAATAATGTCCTATTGCTGGTATATGAGTTTGTATCGAGATAAATGAGGCGAGGTGTGATTGTAATTACGAAGTGGAGAGACAAGAGTTTCTACTTTCTTATTTTTTTTGGTGCAGTAAAATTCAACTTAAAATGAGGCGAGGTGAGGTTGTAAATACGAGAGGCATTTCTTACTTCTTTTGAGGCAGTGGAATTGCAAACTTGAAGAGGCGAGGCAAAATTGTAAATATGAACTGGAGCGACATTTCTTACGTCTTTCGTGGCAGCAAAAGCTCCAACTTGAAATTACGTGAGGTGAGATTGTAAAATATAAATATACATTGTGGAGGCATATATTTCTTACTTCCTCTGAGGCAGTTTAATGCACGTAAGCTTCTTTTTTTAATTTGCTGGTTTTTGGCATTACAATGGCCCCTCGCCAAATTTGAAGTATACCATTGTACTGGCTCATAAGAAAAAGAGGCATCTCTTACCAATTCATTTTATAATCGTGTCCTATCCAAGACTAAATTTTTAGTCTGCATTTGAAGTGAAAGATGCTTTAATGGGGCAAATCACACTATCCATCACTCGGTCCTCAACTCAAACAGGTTTGTGTATAATGTAGGTATAACTCTCTAAATATTAAAATGTCTGCCTCTTTTTGCGAATGAGACGTGGAGTTATTCATAGTTTTCTCAGACCTCCGAGAACGATGTTATAATTGTGTTAGGGTGATGGGTAAGTCTGACAAATATTCTGAGAGAAAATGAGGAAAACACCAACTTCCCTTCGACCTCTTGTTTATAAAACCGGTTTGTGTATGGGGATGATAAAAGAAACGATGCATAGTGTAACTTACCCCAATGGATGTAATATTCAATTTAAACTAGACGAAATACATCGAAAAATATTTTTTTTATAATTTCTTCTCAACATCTCGCGGGCCGGATAGAAACTTTTCGCGGGCCGGAGGTTGTCCACCGTTGCGTTACACCATGTCTTACACAGGCAAAAATTTTGAAAATTGTTATCATTATGCATATTTCAGTAGAATTGTATACTACTGACAAAAAGTGAAGTGGCAAAGGTTTAAAAATACTTATAAGTAGAGAACTGTGTATATAAAAAGAGAGTAATTGTATAACTTTCTAATAAAACATAAGTTTCAAGTCACGCCAATTTATTCATACTTACAAATACAATAGCGTGTAATTACATTTATTCATTGGGAACTTCAACTGCTCCAGAATCTATATCTTCAATTATATCATGTGGAGGACGTCCATCAACTGTGCAACCAACGCTGTGCGCTGTGCCTAAAATTTCTTTACAAGTTCCCTTTAATTCGCGAGCCATTGACCTCGGGCGCATAGTTCTTGCAATTGCTAATATATCATCAAAAGAAATATTTCCACTGTGTTTGATATTCTTTTGCTTCTTCCTGTCTCTTGGGGGCTCTTTTAAAGCTCTGATAATAAGTGAAGCTGCCGACGGCACGACTGAGATTGTAGCTTGTCTGTTTTGAATAGTTAAGCATACAGTGATTTTAAGTCCCTTCCAATCGGATGTTGCTTTAGCAATATCATCACCAACTTTTTTTGGTGATAGACCTAGCGGACCAATTTTGGGGGCTAATGATGATGTGGCACCAACTTCTCCGCCTACACAACGTAAGTAAACCAATTTGATTTCAGTGGGATCAAATTTTGGCGGCATCTTTAAGTATTATCTGAAAGAAAATAAACATTAATAGATAAATTATTTGCATTTAAATCTTTATTAACGTTGGAAAGAAGCAATCGAAAACAAATAATAACTTCATAAGATTTCTAAAGATTCGTTGACAAAATAAAAATTAATGAATAGAATGCCACGACTGAAAATTAAATTACAAAACAAAATGTTTACCATATGCAACAATAACCAGGGGTGGCAGCACGTAAGTTGTTTCAATCGACCTCTTCATACAAAAATTCTGAATTTTTGTATGAAGAGGTCGATTGAAACAACTTACGTGCTACCACCCCAGAAATTAAAAAAATACATTCAATACAGCGGCAGAGCCATGGTGACATTTTCTTATATCAAAAATCGCGACCTTACATTCTACAAAAATATTATTGTTATTCGTTTGTCATAATAGGAAAAATTAAGACAATAAATTACTGTTTTTTCTTAGATTTAATGAAAATAATTCAATACAATACGCAAGTTATTACCAATTAATGGAACATTTTTTGAAAATACTTTGATATCTAAGTTCACTTGCTGCAAATACTTCTCAAGTATGAAAATAAGAAGTCCCCGAGATTACTAACATCTACCACTATATTTATTAAACCATACCTAACAAAAATCTTATTAGCCACTAGATCAACTTCCTACTTTGTAGAAGCAACTGATAAAATAAGTTTTATCAAGAAAATGTTGCTCGTTTATTATCATTTTTGTTGATGGAATAAATCTACTTTATTGAAATTTTTTAATATAAAAAAATACGGCTTTCATGAAATTGTACCACGCGTTTACCATAACCCCACTTCTAGAAATATGTAAATCTTTGACCATTTTTCCCCACACAGGTCCAAATAAAATTTATAAAATAAATTTATTGAAGGTAAATTTATGTCTAGAACATTTTTGCCATTATTTGTCTTCCGTTTTAATCCATATTTTATATTTTAAAAACCCACCTAGCACGTGAAGTCACGACTTGAAGAAGTACAAACTAGAAAAGAAAGATGACATCAAAGAAAGAACTGTCATTAAGTTGTCATTATATTAAGTTCACAGTTTTTGTGAATGCAAGTTCACAATAGAATATGAAAACTTTATCCCATTCATTTTTGCGTATTACGAATTTCGGCTCCAGCAATTTGCCGGAAATATTACCAAAACAAGGCCTTAAACAGCAGCTGTGTTCGCGTACTTTGAGTGGGGAAAATGGTATCACAAATATGAAAAGTAAAAAAAACCCTTCTCGGTCAATTTCTGGCCAATACGAAGTTGAATTCTCGAAAATTTTCAAGAAGAGCAGGTTATTTTTAAACGCCCTGCCATTTTCAATATTAATGTTTTATTTCAAAAATTTACCGTTTATATTGTACCTTTTTAAATACACAACGGAATAACCTCGTACTTAACTTTGACAGATGACAACTGAAAATAGATTCTGACACATCGCCAGTAATCGCCCGAACTCGGGCACTTTCTGGCTTTAGGAGAAGTAAAAATTTCCCCGCTTTTTGTAGCTCGAAAAAGTAAACGGACAGAAAACTGGCAATTTAAGGCGCTTATTGGCGCGCGAGGGATCCCACAGGCGAGTACGCGAACACACTTAGAATGAATGCAGAAACCTTAGAATATATAGCGTGGTTACATGGCATTCCGAAAAGTATTCCGACTGAATTCATTCTGAAAATGCTTTTTCGGTCGAAGTTTATATGGTGGTTCTCAGAATGAATTTTTGCTGTCATTTCAGATTGTTTACCTCTAAAGGAGAATATGCAATTTGTGAAAATGTATAATTTTTCTAACGAAATAACTAATAAACAACAAATTTTTGTTAACTCTATTAAAACATCATAATAATAACATTTTAGCAGTAATAAGAACTTGTAATTAAGGTTATTACCAATGTACTTTAATTTTAACGGTAATAACCTCACTTTCCAGTTAGGTGTTACATGGCATTCTTTCCGAAAACCATTCTCAACCAAACAAAATTTTGCTCCCGAAACCAGAATACTTTCGGAATGCTTTTTGACCCGGTCAACGGTTACATGGGCCATGCCATGCCGAAAAGCATTCTCAGAACGTTCTGAGAATGCCATATAACCACACTAATAGTACAGGGAAGGCCCTCGCGTATAAAATCCGTGTATGGGAGCGTAGTGAAATCTGCTATCAGTCGACTGTCAAATTGGTTTAATTGCTTGTTAGTTGACTGTCAAATTTTCCCGCGGCACTTTCTTTAAAACGAGTTTTTCTATAAAATTTTTTTTACAGTTTTTTAAAAGACTAATATCAAAAAAGAAAGAAAGTTTAAAAAATTTGTTTTTAGTGTAATTGAAGTTGTTACCGAGTGAATTTTCTGTGAAAAAAAGAACAATGAAGTGTGCAGTTTGAATTTCAATAAGGCCCATGATACACGAGTCAATGAACCAATCAATTCGAACTGTCACCTGGCAGGTAATAGGCCG
Organism: Thereva nobilitata; assembly: GCA_963855945.1. NCBI lineage: Eukaryota > Metazoa > Arthropoda > Insecta > Diptera > Therevidae > Thereva > Thereva nobilitata. The sequence continues at coordinate 92,455,879 of OY979695.1, forward strand.
AGGAAGGGATCGGGGTGAAGTTTGCGCGGTTGAGCGAAAATGGAATCGGTTTCTATTTTTCTGCCAATTGCATGGAAAATGTTTTGTGTATGGGCTGTATCAAGCACATTTTGAAACGTCAACGAAAAAAAATAAATTTCATCAGTTGGCGTTATTCAAGTAACTTTTTTGGAGGTATTTAAATAAAAATTGAAAGAAATCACAATACACTATATTGTATCCTATCGTTGATAAATAAAACACGAATGTCTACTTTTGAAATATTACCTACACATATAAAACTGTGTTGTTACACAAAAAAATGCGTGAAACAAATGGTAACATGTATCACCTATGCTCAATAAACTGACAGTTTTAACGTAGGGGTTGAGTGAATGAATTGACTCGAGTACCATCAGGCTAAGCTAAAATTCTGCGAGGGCCCTTCCTGTAGTTCTATATTCTAAGGCAGAAACTTCTACTTCACAACCATGGAGGCTATACAAGGAGATAAAACTCCGTGTTGTCAATTTTCGTTTGATTATTGGTGGCGCTGTAGTCAAATGTACCCCGAAAAACATGGCCGATTATATTTATCCGGTTCATGGTAAAGTTCGTTTATTACTAATATATTTTACGTTTAGCAGCTTACAGCTGTTTACCAGCTTCTAAATTCGATTTTATATCAATGCGATTATTCGTAATTAATCAATTTTTGATGTTTCCAATGAATTTTTATTAAATTCATGTGGGGTACATCGGACAAAGGTGACGTCTGTGGCCAAAAATGAACTTCTAGTTTAGTTTCTTCTACCCATCCATTTCCTGTCATTTTCCCCATAAGTGTTTTGTCTCCTTGTATATTCTCCATGACTTCAACTTTGCATTTTGACAGTTTCATACATTTTCTATAATACTCACCATGGAGGCTATACAAGGAGACAAAACTCCGTGTTGTCAATTTTCGTTTGATTATTGGTGGCGCTGTAGTCAAATGTACCCCGAAAAACATGGCCGATTATATTTATCCGGTTCATAGTAAAGTTCGTTTATTACTAATATATTTTACGTTTAGCAGCTTACAGCTGTTTACCAGCTTCTAAATTCGATTTTATATCAATGCGATTATTCGTAATTAATCAATTTTTGATGTTTCCAATGAATTTTTATTAAATTCATGTGGGGTACATCGGACAAAGGTGACATCTGTGGCCAAAAATGAACTTCTAGTTTAGTTTCTTCTACCCATCCATTTCCTGTCATTTTCCCCATAAGTGTTTTGTCTCCTTGTATATTCTCCATGACTTCAACTTTGCATTTTGACAGTTTCATACATTTTCTATAATACTCACCATGGAGGCTATACAAGGAGACAAAACTCCGTGTTGTCAATTTTCGTTTGATTATTGGTGGCGCTGTAGTCAAATGTACCCCGAAAAACATGGCCGATTATATTTATCCGGTTCATAGTAAAGTTCGTTTATTACTAATATATTTTACGTTTAGCAGCTTACAGCTGTTTACCAGCTTCTAAATTCGATTTTATATCAATGCGATTATTCGTAATTAATCAATTTTTGATGTTTCCAATGAATTTTTATTAAATTCATGTGGGGTACATCGGACAAAGGTGACATATGTGTACAAAAATGAACTTCTAGTTTAGTTTCTTCTACCCATCCATTTCCTGTCATTTTCCCCATAAGAGTTTTGTCTCCTTGTATATTCTCCATGATACTCACGTTCGTTAACAGCTTAGAATACAAAACTACAGGAAGGGCCCTCGGAGAATTTTAGCGTAGTGAAATTCAAACTGCACACTTCATTGCTCTTTTTTTCACTGAAAATTCACTCGTAACAACTTCAATTACACTAAAAACAAATTCTTTAAACTTTCTTTCTTCTTTTTAATTAGTTTTGCGAAAAACTGTAAATAAATTTTATAGAAAAACTCGTTTTAAAGAAAGTGCCGCGGGAAAATTTGACAGTTAACTAACAAGAAATTGTACCAATTTGACAGTTGACTGATAGCGATTTCACTACGCTCCCATACACGGATTTTATACCCGAGGGCCTTTCCTGTAGTTCTATATTCTAAGGTTAACAGAATCAATGCAGTAAAGGCCCAATTATAATGAACGGATTTGAGCCGATTGAAATGTCAAAAAAACGCATTGGATCGGATAGGAAATTGCCTGGTTATAATAACGCATCTGCTTGGATTAAAACGTCAAAGTTTATTGTAAACAGCAATGAAAAAAATTTTACGCTAAAGTGTTACTTAAAGGGTGAATAAATAGACAGAGTGATTAATAATTATTTATTATAAATAGTTTCATAATTTTGAACCTCGCTGATGAGTTGTTGGCCGGTAAACATTTGTGCACTTATACTTTTAAGGTTATGTTGATCAAATTTTTGACAGTTCACTGCGGCAATTTCTAATCTTTTAAAAACGGAAGCGCTCAAATCCGACCGAATCCGCTTGAATGCGTTCATTATAATCGGTTAAATCTAAAATGTATGCTGGTTAAACCGATTTGACAGTACAATCCGTTTTGTTGCGCTCAAATCCGCTCATTATAATTGGGCCTTAAAGGGGCCTACAGACGCACGACATGTCTACCAACCTGAGTTGGAAATCGTCAAATTATCACGTCTGTACACCGGTTGTCGACATGTCACAACAAGTTGACGAAAAATCAAAATGTTTTGATTTTCTGAGACATGTTAGTGTGTTAGTACAGAAGTTGTAAACTTGGTTCTCAACATCAGTGTGCCTTTAACAGCTAGTGCCCATAGTTTTACTGATCGCACACAACCTATCACGGTAAAATCCTTTCCCAAATAATGTCGTAGGTAAGTTTATCGACATGTAGTTACGTCTGTGCGTGATTAGTTATCGACATGTAGACAAACATGTCGTGTGTCTGTAGGCCCCTTAAGGCTTAAGCCCAAAACAGAATGAATGCAGAAACTTCGACTTCAACTTTGCATTTTGGCAGTTTCATACATTTTCTATAGTACTCACGTTCAGTTAACAGAATCAATGCAGTAAGCGTTGCAGTAAACTTTGCGCCGACTTCGACTTTGAAAATTTTAAAAGTTGCTGCAAAAGTTGCAGAACTACCAACACAACATTACAATTTTGCCACTGTAGCCAAATTAGAAAATATAAATTGATTGAGTTTATTGTATGCAAAATTTAATAATTGCAGGTAATATACGTAAAAGTCGCATAAATAAAAAAAATTGGTCAATTTTTTAAAATTTATAATTTTTGTTATATTATTAAATGGTGATCGCAATTGTAAATTCTATCTGTCAAATTATCGACTTTGAAGTTCTGAAATGAATGTGTTAGCGCTGTGCAGCAAAGTCGACTTTACTGCAACGGTGAAGTCAAAGTCGAAGTTTCTGCATTCATTCTGTTTTGGGCTTTACAGTAAACTTTGCGCCGACCTGGACCTGATTTACACGATACGTTTTTTGATGCATAAAGCACGAGTTTTTTGGAGAGGTAAGCTGAGGGACCCAGAGGGATTGCCATCACGAGTAGACCACTCACAGCAGACGTCTTCTTGTTTTTCTTTTATCCTTTTTTCGTCATACAAACACACATACACGCAGGCACACAAACATCACGCTGTTAAAATATGTGGTAACTAGGGATGTTACGAATGGGCATATTCACACAGTGCACATTCATGGCGCCTAAAACCGGTTTTATAGATGAGAGAGGGAAGGGAGCGGAAGAACTTAGCGAAACATTTTTCACGCAAAAGCAAACGCGTGAAAACTGGCACACATATAAAAAGTTAGTTCTATCTCTTGCATTCTTTAGCTCTGTTTTTCTCTAACTAGTAAATTTCATCTGCAATACATTTAAAGGTTCCTGTATAGCATTCAAATTTACTACACTCATTTACGCCACGTCTGAGTTGCTAGGAATTGAATAAAACCGGTTTTACTCACCACAATTATGGCAGCGTGTGAATATGCCCAATGTGATATTTTTCACATTCGCGAATGCGAATGCGAACGCGAATGTTCGGAATGCGAATACGAATGTTGAGGAATAATTAAAAAAAATTAATTAAATTAAGGCTTCATTTTTTTATTACATACAATAGGATATGAAAAAAATTAGCACAATAGACCAGTGTTATATGAGTCGCTCAGAAGCCAAAACGGTTAAGTCCATGGGCAGGGGCATGGACTTAACAGCATTTCGTCGTTGCGACCTTAAGATCTCCTATGTGCAAAATGTAAAACTTTAGGAAAACTGAAAAAAACTTTTGTGAAAAATTTACTTAAACAACTAGCTTTGCTTTAAGTTGTATACTAACAATGGAATTTAATGTTATGAACAAAACCTTTGAGGGGGACATAAGATATTTTTGCTTTTTCATTCATGTGGAAGTAATTATCACTCTCGCATAAGAGATTTTATATTGCCAACTTTTTAGGACTACATAGGAGTATTTTTTATAACTGCAAAATGAGTTCAAGTATCAACATGGGTGTTTTTGCCATCGATGGAGTACATCATGAAGTTTACATTCAATTAAAAAAGTTAATTTCGATAAAAGTGTCACATAGGAGATCTTACACACACTCACTCACCAATACCGTCAAATGGATGGGCCCTGCTGGGCCTGCAGTCCAAGAAAACTGATCAAAATCTGAAGATCTGAACTTCTATTCAGCTAAAATTTTCGTTGAGACCTTGAATATGTTTGCACTTGAATTAACAACCTAGCTTGTGTGTATGTAAGGAATCATGGGGTCACCTGGAGTCCATGGCCTGTCAGACGTATGCCTCAAGTCCTCTTCCTTCAGCCAGACTTAGTAATGTATGGCCTTCATCGGGCGGTACCTGCTGACCTGGCTTAAAAGGCTACGGCCTGCCGGCGGCCTGTTGTGAATGAGGTTCTTAAGGGGCTCCTATATAAGGCCGGCTGCACTGAACAATTGCTCATTCGGAACCCTGGCCGGTGGAGCGCTCAGATATTTGCGAACCAGATCTGTAAATTTGTCGTATTTTAATTTTGTTTTCCACGAGGCACGACACGACCTACGCACATTCGCATTCGAAAAACATTCGCATTATCTGATGCGAATGCGAATGTCGATGCGAATGTTTAAAATGATGCGAATAATTCGCATAAGCGAATGCGAATGCGAACATTCGTAACATCCCTGGTGGCAACCAAAGCCTTCTACATTTACAAGCCATGCACAACGAAATCTTACACTCCATTTCAAAGAAAATCGGACTTCAATTTATCTGACAGAATGGACTTCAGTCAGAATGGACTTCAATTTATCTGTGAGAAGTGCGGTTAGAAACGTCAAAATCCGCTTTAAGCAAGTGTCTTGCAGGTTATAGCTGCATTTAATATTAGTTTTAAGTGAATTTTTGTGTTTCCGTGAACATTAAAGTGCATAGGAAGTGCCCAGGATAATGATCATCGATGGAAAAGGATTAACTAATTGCCTGTAAGTAATTTTATTATAGTTTTTGCATGCCTGTAAAAAATGTTGCAATCGCCCTTGCAAATAAAAATAAATGTACCTGTTTACAATAAAAGAAATATTTTTGTCTTATTGCAATGTTTACGAATAAGTATAAATATCTCTTTTATTGCTTTAATTGGTAATAACAATTACTTATTTCGTGGCGGTTGCAAGAAAATAACAGCATTTCTTCCTTGGGCCCTCTTTATTACTTTGTCTTTGGTTTTATCAACAAGAGGAAGAAGTTTGTAAACAATTTTTAAAGTTAAGCAATTTAAGTTTAATTTTCATTTTTAATCGGACTAATTTGTGCATCATTGGGCGGGTTTAGGCCCGAGTTATATTAACTCTGTTAAATTAGCGCTGTTAACTTAGCACCGTTTGTAGCATGCCATTTCGCAGTTCTCATTTTACAGCTAATAACAAGCAAAAATAATAACATTTCTCATTTTACAAATAATAAAAAGCTAACAAATGAGTAACAATAATAATATCTTCATGCTGTATTAAAATATTTCTAAATTATTTGCTTACAACAAAAATTTACAAGCAAACGTCAATTCATTTTGGCTGTGCTATTTTTTAGCTTAGCCAAAAAGCAGAGATAAGTTAGGTAACAGCGCTAAAAAAATTGCTGTTTATGCCGTTGTTAACTTGCCTGGCTCAGTTAAATTAACTTGGGTCTAAACGCGCACATTGATTATAATTTAATTATTTGATGTACCCGTGTAAACTCGCTCAATGATGCACAAATTAGTCCGATTGAAAATGAAAATTAAACTTAAATTGTTTACCTTTAAAAATAGTTTACAAATTTCTTCCTCCCTCTTGTTGATAAAACCAAAGACAAAGTAATAAAGAGGGCTCAAGGAAGAAATGCTGTTATTTTCTTTTGATGTTGCAACCGCCACGAAATAAGTAGTTGTTATTACCAATTAAAACAATGAAAGAAATATTTATACTTATTCGTAAACATTACAATAAGACAAAAATAAATTTCTTTTATTGTAAATAGGTACACTTATTTTTATTTGCAAGGGCGATTGCAACATTTTCTACAGGCATGCAAAAACTATATTAAAATTACTTACAGGCAATTAGTTAATCGTTTTCCAACGATGATCATTATCCTGGGCACTTCCTATGCACTTTAATGTTCACAAAAACACTTTTAAACTTTTAAAAACTCACTTTAAACTAATAATAAATGCAGCTATAACCTGCAAAACACTTGTTTAGCGCGGATTTTGAAGTCTCTTTGGCACTTCATACACATACATGCACACACCTGGGGCATGGCTTGTAAATGTAGAAGGCTTTGGTGGTAACCCAAGCCCGTCTCAAGTGCAGGCCTGGAAGCTGTCGAGCTTACTAAACTAACGCAGTTGGTGGTAGGCCCATTATCTGTCAGATCAAGAACAAATTATATGTAGCGAGGTAAAAGTTCGGGATATTTTGCCTTAAAAAGTGATAATATATTTTACCGCTTTTTATTGCAATAGGATTACCAGTGAATAGTGCTTTAGTGATTTAATTAAGAAAATTTAAAAAAATTAGTGATTAAGGGTCTGTGCCAAAATAGCAATTCAGATGTCAATTTGTATGGAAAACTCATTTCAAGCTACTAATTTGATCATGGAGCCTTTGAGAAGGTCTGCCCTCTGTGGCTAAAGGAAAAAGATATCGTAAAAACCATGCGTCGGGGGAACTTCTAAAGAAATGATGCCCTTAGAATTTATAAGGTAAAAAACAGAACCCTCAACCACAATGCACAAAGAAGACAGAGGACAAGGCAATTCGCCCAAAAAACCAAAGCAACCTGGTCCAAGATAGTTTAAAGTATAGTGAAACTGTTTCAATTCCTCTGTCCATAAACAGACATATAGAATGAAAATAATCTGAGTTTCCCGATCAGATTCTGGTCCTCATCTCACAAGAACCTAATAGAGCAAAATAATGACAATTAGTCATGAATCACTGTTGGTAATGCCCCCTTCGAGCGACATTGGCCGGGTTTATGCCGAGGACACTTTGGAATGTATGAAACGGCGCTTCCAACTTGGCTATCGTTTTAACCGAAACGTTTGACAATTATTATCACACGTTTGACATTTCTCATCATAAATCTTTGTGAAATAATGGAGAAAATATTAATAAATTATCAATAATTGAAGCTCGCAAAAAGTGTTTTATATTGGAAACAGTTACAAAATAAACGTAATAATTATGTATATGTTACACTTTTTCACTTTGTTTACGTCGTTTGACATTTTCAGAAAGTCTAAAGTGTTTATACCGTAACTTCCCGGCAGTACCACAGGTTTGGTTACGCCAAAAAGCAGATCCACTTTGGCAGGTTGCGCCGAAAATTCCTATCGTATATGCCGCTTCCAAGATGTCAGGCAACACCAAAGCGTCCGCGGCATAAACCCGGCCATTAACGTTCTCATCAGAGATCTACTCATGTTTAATACACATATCAACTATGTTTCTCTATTTTCATCATTCAGGGCTTTTTATGCCCGACAATTGCAAGTGTAAAGCTCCATTGGAGTAGCACACCTTCAGATCATGCGACAACCTAGAATTAAATCTTACACATCTGGATTAGGGCTTGTGTTGTATGAGTGTTATGTGCCTCACCAACCCAGAGTCATTGGAACAAATTACTTACCTATATCATGTTTTTATACGTCCTTATACGACCTTGAGCCTGGTTCTTAGTTCTTAAGGGCTCACTAATCTTTGAATATTTGATTTTATCTTTGATTTTAATTACAAGAAATTGATGATGATAATTCATTGAAGGGCAGTAGAGGTTTAATTTCAATTAGATATTGACTAATAGAGATTAAAATCTCACTAAGATTAAACATGTTTTAAGCCTGGTTAGACCCAAATGAACTTTTGACGACATTGAAAATCAACGGAATTACAGACGATTTCCCAGCTGCGTTGGCCACGTTGCTCGGGACAGATTTTTAAGAGAGAATTTATAGGCCACTAAAGTCCACACGTGCCGTAACTATTCCGGACTGATGGAAGTGCGATCATAACCTCCTAGCGGTGGCCACTGGTAACTATCCTATGAGAGAGGATAGGCTAACATGATCGGGCTAGTCCCTTCCAAGAAAGGTTGGCGTGAGGCTAATAACCTCACCCGTAAAAAACAAACATTACGGAACGAGCAACATGCCTCGGATACTGGAAAAAACGACGACGACCACGGCAACGAAAAAGGCAAAATGATTTAAGGATTTTCTCATGGAACGTACGAACTCTGTACAGAACTCGAGCTGTACAACATCTGGCCGATACCCTGTCAACATATAAAGCTGACATTACCGCCATTCAGGAGATGCGATGGACAGGGAATGGTGTTTTGCAAAAACCTGATTATGACGTATATTACAGCTGTCATACGAAACACCATGTGCTCGGGGTAGGTTTTATGGTCAGCAAAAGGATGAAGCCTACCATTATCGGCTTTAAAGCAATAAACGAAAGGCTATGTACCCTTCGTGTGCGAGGCAAATTTAAGAACATCAGCCTCATAAACGTTCACGCACCTACAGAAGAGTCCCCGGACGATGAAAAAGAAGAATTCTTCGAAGTAGTTGAACGGGAACTTAATGCCTGCCCAGATATGATGTAAAAATCATATTGGGAGACCTGAACGCCAAAGTAGGCCGGGAGCCCGTATACAGGCAATATGTCGGCACCCACAGCTTGCATGAGAACACTAATGACAATGGGCAGCGAGTTATAGAGATGGCAGCAAGTAAGAACTTGGTCGTTACAAGTACCAGATTTGCGCGTAAAGATATCCATAAAGCCACCTGGATATCTCCTGATGGGGCGACTCGCAATCAAATAGACCATGTGTTGATAGACCGCCGCCACCTTTCGGGTCTGATGACGGTACGAACGTACCGAGGTGCCAACTTCGACTCAGATCACTATCTTGTTGGTATGGTGCTCCGAGAGCGCATTACAACGCTGAAAAGCTTTGTATCCGCTGATCAGGCTCGAATCAACACAGCTGCACTACGCAACGAAATGGCCAGAAACAGCTACGGTCAGGCGTTAGAACTCGCGCTCAGAAGAGCAAGTCCTGGGGATGAGATGCCGGGCGTCGACGAGAGCTGGACCCGCCTTAAAAATACTGTCATTAGTACTGCTGATTCCATCTTAGGCAGAAGTCGTAGAGATCGGAACGACTGGTTCGATAATGAATGCAAGCTGGCAACTGAACGTAAGAATGCTGCGTATCGAGCAATGCAGCAGTCTCAGAGAACACGAGCACGCGAAGAGAAATATAAAGAGCTCAGAAAAGAAGAAAAGAGAATTCACAAACGAAAAAAGGAAGCCTGGGAGAAAAATCTCGTTTGTGAACTAGAACAGTACAGAGAGCGACGGCCGCACCAGGCGCGGGAGTTCTACCGAAGAGTACGCGGTATGACGCAATTCACACCTCGTTGCACATACTGCAAGGACAAAGAAGGGAATCTGATCACCGATCCTCAAGGCATCTTGGAGCGATGGGAAGAGCACTTTCATGAATTGCTAAATGACGAGCTAACTGAAGATTTGGAGGCTCCACCAATATCTGACGATAATGCTACGCTGTCACCACCAAGCTTAGCAGAAGTTAGCAGTGCCATCACCCGGCTCAAAAACAACAAGGCCTCGGGTGCAGACGGCATCCCTGCGGAGCTGGTTAAATATGGAGGGCCTACATTACACCAAGCGATTCATGAATTAATTGTGCAAGTATGGGAGCAGGAAGCGATGCCAGAAGACTGGAGAAAAGGCATCCTCTGCCCGGTACATAAAAAAGGAGATATCACAACGTGCAGCAATTATCGTGGTATAACGTTGTTGAGTACCGCGTATAAGATATTCTCCGCCATCCTACAAAACAGGATGGCCCCATACGCTAGAAATATCGTAGGCCAATACCAGTGTGGCTTCAGCCCAGGCAAATCAACAACCGATCAGATTTTCACTTTGAGGCAGGCTATGGAAAAATGTCTAGAGTTTCAAAACTCAATCCAACACCTCTTCATAGACTTTAAAGCCGCCTATGATAGCATAGCCAGAGTAGAACTCTACAAAGCCATGAGAGAATTCGGCATTCCCAACAAGCTGACAAGACTATGTAGGTTGACCATGACCAATGTGACAAGCCAAGTAAAGGTATCCGGAACACTGTCCAGACCAATCAACATCTATAATGGACTCCGACAAGGGGACGGTCTGGCCTGCCTCCTTTTCAACCTGGCGTTGGAGAAAGTGATCCGAGATTCGGGCGTGACATCAAGGGGCACAATCCTTCACAAGTCCACCCAATTACTGGCTTATGCAGACGACATTGACATCATTGGAAGAACATCAACAGCTGTACAAGAAGCTTTCATCCAGATTGAGCGCGCGGCAGGAAATATGGGACTGCACATCAACGAAAGCAAAACAAAGTACATGGTGGCCTCGTCTGCAAGAACACCTAACATTGGTCCCACAATCAAGGTAGAGGAACACGAGTTTGATGTGGTAAAATCATTTACCTACCTTGGGTCAATAGTAGCAGCCGACAATAGCATGGAACCTGAAATACGCGAACGACTGCTAAAAGCCAACAAGGCCTACTATAGCCTGTCAAGGCTCTTCAAATCCAAGCATCTAACCATAACGTCTAAACTTTTACTATATAAGACGATGGTCTTGCCGGTCCTCACATATGCATCCGAAACGTGGGTGCTTAGCAAAAAGCACTCTAAGCTCTTGGCGGTGTTCGAGAGGAAAATACTTCGGAGGATTGTTGGCCCCGTATGTAAGGAAGGACGATTCCGGAGACTCTACAATGACGAGATCTACGAGCGCTATCGCAACATAGATGTTGTGAAGAAAATAAAGCTCGGTAGACTCCGGTGGGCAGGACATCTAGCTCGTATGAGTGAAGATGAGCCTGCTCGGAAAGTTCTCTGCGGTAAGACTTATGGGGTGCGACAGCGAGGGAGACCCAACCTCCGCTGGAAAGATGGCGTAGACCAGGACGCTCAGAGCATAGGGGTGCCAAACTGGATGACATCGGCTCAGAATCGGGACCGGTGGAGAGAACAGTTGCGAGAGGCCAGGACCGGATCCCGGTTGTAGAGCCGTTAAAGAGAAAGAGAGAAAGTCCACAAAGATACAAAATTCAATTTTTAACAAAGACGCGATTTAATGAAGAACTTTGAACATTGAAGAAAATAGATGAAGTTAATTCAATAAAGTCAACAAAAGTTACAAAACATACAATAAAGATCAAAGCTTGAACGAAATCCCCTCTGCTCTGGCCTTATGCATGGGACCATTATACACTGAAAACTAGATTAATTAAGGCCAAAATAAATGTTGTATCATCATAGCTCCATGGTTTATATGGCTGCGAAGGCCCAGATCAACAAGAAACCCTTTGTTGTTCGCTAGTCCTGCACTAGTAAATTCAAAACAACAACAACAACTACTAATTTGATTTTCGACGGATTGCGTCTATGGAAATGAGTAAATTACTTTAACTCATTTAAGTTTTCATTAATCAAGAAGGGTAGCCCTTAAATAAATTTGAACAAGCAAACAAGTAAATAACAATAAATTATAGAAATCCTGTCATTTTAATGTACTCGTGATCACCGAAACTTGGCTGAATGAAACATTCCTTAATGAAGAGATCCTAGACTGCAATTGGACCATATATAGATGCGATCGTGACTACAACTCCACCGGTCTCTCAAGAGGAGGAGGGGTTCTTATAGCAGTGAAAGACTCCCTAAATAGCGAACTACTCACAACTAATCGTTCGTTGTCTTTTGAGCATGTTTTCATTAGAGTCAAATCGGGCAAGAAACACATATCTATCGGTACATTCTATATACCCCCAAATTCTGACGAATCTAAATATGATGAGTTACTTCATATATTAGATGATATATTTATTTTAGGGGATTTCAATCGCCCCAATATATCTTTTATCCCTGACGAGGAAGATAATAACTTACTTCCGATTAATGTCATAAATTCCATCGATATAAAGTTTATCGACACTTTTTATGGCAATGGTCTGCACCAAATTATTAGGACTCCTAACTCTGGCGGTAAATGGTTAGATCTAATTTTCACCAACTCACACGAAGAGCTGAAGATCCTACCCGCTTCCGAAGAGGAGAATCTTTTCGCCAATACAATTCATCACTCCGCTGGGATTCTCGAGCTTAATTCCACAACCTCTAATCATCGTATTTCCTACAATAACTCACTTATTTACGACTTCAAGAATGCAAACTATAACAGTATTGGCTGCGAATTATCCCTGGTTTACTGGGAGCATAGGCTGTCAGGAAATGATCTTGACGAAGTAGTATCATGCTTTTATACTATTCTTTTTAACATCATTGACAAATATGTGCCCAGAATTAAAAAAGGGATAAATTATCGGAACCATGGCTGGATAAGGATATTCGTTCGCTTCGAAATCATAGAAATAAATTGTATAATATGATTAGAAATAACCCCAATGTAAATGCAGAACTGAAATTAGCATACACTAGATTAGCCTCTGAATTTAGTCTTAGGTCACGTGCGGGCTATACAACATACCTCAACTCCATCGGAAATAGCATCATAAATGACCCCAAGAAGTTTTTCGCTTTCGTTAATACAAAACGAAAGATGTTAGGCTATCCTACAACAATGACAAACGGTAGTAAACACTCTTCGTGCCCCCAAGAGATTTGTAGCATGTTTGCTGATAAGTTCAGCAAATTTTATTGCCCCAAGTCCATTTCATTGTTCAAACAAATACGCACACTGACACTTCTATTCTTATAAATAATCTCTCCCTGTCTGTTGACGATATAATATCCGGTTTAAATAATCTCGACATTAATAAAGGTCATGGCCCAGACAATCTACCTGCAATTTTCCTGCAGCGCTGCTCAAAAGAGGTCTTGTTTCCCCTCCATCTTATCTTTAATAAATCACTATCGCTAGGAAAGTTTCCTAAAATATGGAAGAAATCCTACCTCACACCAATTTATAAAGCTTGTGATAAACAATCGGTGGACAACTACAGAGGCATCGCCATCTTATCATCAATCCCTAAACTTTTCGAAAAACTTGTCTACGACAAGATCGCCCCCTTAATCGATCCTCAACTTAACGAACAACAACACGGTTTCAAAAAAGGGCGCTCAACCACTTCTAACCTTATGGTTCTAATCTCCAAAGTGCTTTGTGGGATGGAGAACGGTTATCAAATTGATGCAGTTTATACCGACTTCAGCAAAGCATTTGACCGAGTTGACCACAATACCCTAATTTCAAAGCTATCAAAATTTGGAATTTCAGGACTCCCGCTGGAATGGATAAAATCATATCTTGACGAAAGATCACAGGTTATCAGATTCCAAGGATTTCTATCTAAGGAAATTGACGTGACTTCCGGCGATCCTTAAGGTAGCCATCTAGGCCCTATACTTTTCAATATCTTCATCTCTGATTTATCTGAAAAATTAGGTAACATTCCTCATCTCTTCTACGCAGATGACCTCAAAATATATACCTCCATTAAGTCCCAAACCGACGTATCCCTTCTCCAGTCGAAACTCAAGGTATTGCAGGATTGGTGCATAGCCAATAAATTACATCTCAACACCAGCAAATGCCTTGCAATTACCTTCTCTCGAAAGAAAACCACTCAGCTGCAGAACTATTATCTCAACGACAAGATATTGGATCATGTCGATCATATTGTGGATTTAGGTGTTGTCCTAGACAAAAAACTAAATTTCAATATGCACTACGATAATATTACTGCAAGGGCCAATAAGCTTCTTGGCTTTATAAAGAGAAGGGCTAAAGAGTTCGGTAATGTATGTGTTACAAAAACACTATTTTGTTCCTTAGTCCGCCCAATCCTGGAATATGCTTGTCCAATCTGGGACCCCATATTTGAGGTTAACAGAAACGGATTGAATCTGTTCAAAAGAAATTTCTTCTTTTCGCGCTGAGACATCAATTACCTAAAAAACAAACCCAATTATGTTGCTCTACGATAATCGGTGTAGGAGTAATTAAAGTTTAAGTAGTCATGAAACACTAAAATAAAAGGTGGTCTGCCAAGCACTTGGCTGCGGCTAAGATCCGGCAGACCTGTGTTTTCTAGTATAAAAATGTTCCAACTTTTGAAATGTTCCAACGTTGAAACTCTTACTCGACAAGTCAGTTGCGGTTAGATGGATTATTTGCAAAAGGTGCGTTTTTTCGGTTTTTTATCACTTTTCCCGTTTCCGTTCGCGTTAATACTCACTACCATGGAAAGTGTACGACCTAGACCATCCTTGTGTATGGAACTATTTTAGAGAATGGTTTGGTGCATCAGAAAGTTAAGAAAAAAAGTACTGTTAATAATGCATTTTTCTGAGAAAAATGCAAAAAACGATAATTTTTGGGAGGCTCAGACGGAAAATATCGAAAAACCTTCTAAATGGAGTCCCTCAAGTTTGTGTTGTTAATAGCAAATAAAAGGATTCACAATTACCTAAAAAACAAGCCCAATTATGTTGCTCTACGATAATCGGTGTAGGAGTGATTAAAGTTTAAGTAGTCATGAAACACTAAAATAAAAGGTGGTCTGCCAAGCACTTGGCCGCGGCTAAGACCCGGCAGACAAAAAAACAACAAAAAAAGTGGTCTGCCAAGGCTTTAGCCTCAGATTTGACCAGGCAGACCAACATATTTTTGTTTTACTCCGTGAGTACTAAATTTTAAGAGTAATTCCAAGCTCTTACTCGATAGGTCACGGAGCGCTCCCAAAAATTTTCCGGAAAACGCTCATTCCAAACTTGAGCCGCACTTCCGCCCAGGCAGACCAAGACTTTTCTTATGGCCGCTGTGAGTGCTAACATTTCAAAAACATTTCATCCTCTTACTCGATAGGTCACGTTTTTTGCAGCCAGCTCTCGCTCTAATGGGAGAATTATTTTTTCCCAAGTATTTGGCCATACATGTTTTGAAGTTAACTTCGGTACCATTTTTGTAGAGCCATTTCTTCTAAATTACAGAGTTTTTTAACACAGTTCCAACTCACTGTTCCATCTTCACAGTGAATATCTTTTACCAATAAAGTATTACGTATTGATTTAAACAAATGCGGAACATCGAACATAGCAAAAAAGATATTCAACTTCCTGCAAGGAAGACGGTGCACTAATCTCTCCCGAGAGCTTTCTTGATTCCTCCATTTAAGTTTTCCAGTAGGCTTACTGGGGAAACCACTTTAAAAAAACCCACCTAATACTCTACCCCAGCGGTGGTGAGGAAAGGAGTATTTACTTTTAATAAAATACTACTATTATATTATATGATATAATTGCGCCAAATTAAAATCTACCCCCATAAAAGAAAACGTTACCGCTGAAATTAGGATACTTTCCAGGATGTCGGTAGAACATCATAAGAAAGCTCCAAAAGAATTCAAGTGTTATGGCTGCACTATTAATTGAGAATATCCATTAATAACCATAAAGTATAATTTCCCCTTCATATTTTTAAATTTGTTACTATTTCACATCTTGAAATCTTGCAAAACGCAATAATTTTCATCTGAATCTTTACGAAAATTAAACATTTCCCAATCTGAAAAATAAACATATTGCGGAAATGTTTGTTGTAAATCAAAACGAAATCAAAATTCATATACAGGGCCGATCCTGGCGACGGGCGAAAATTGGGG
Source organism: Thereva nobilitata (assembly GCA_963855945.1). NCBI lineage: Eukaryota > Metazoa > Arthropoda > Insecta > Diptera > Therevidae > Thereva > Thereva nobilitata. The sequence continues at coordinate 92,472,152 of OY979695.1, forward strand.
GAAATCTCCCCCGTCGTCAAATTTGGGACATGAGACCTAAAAAAACGTCGCCGCCAGGATTATCATGGAAAATCACCCCCCGTCGTTAAATTTGGGACATGAGACCGCACAGAGCGGCCGCCTACCCAGGATCGGCCCTGTCTATATATGTAATTATATATACGCGTTCCGGTAAAAAAAAAATTAGCACAACACCACTGCCCTAGACATTATAAATGATAACCTTAAAGTACAATTTCTATCACGTATGATCAAATTCAATGATGATGTTCGACATACAAGACATACGAAGCTACTTAAGGAGTACCCGCATCGCACTGAATATGCAAAGAAGGAGCCCTGTATGGTATGCTGTATGGTCTTAAATAGCCATGGATCATGTTTTTTACCTTCAATTTATAAAATATCCTTTAAAAAAAATTAGATCCCTAATAGCATGAATCCCTCCTACTTACAATTATTATTTTTTTTTCTTTAAGCGTCAGTGTCATAATTTATAAGACTTACTATTCAGTCTAGTCACTATCAGTTAGGTTACATGTCGGACTGAGGACTTGACTTGAACTTGAACTGACAGTTTAATCCACGTGAGTGAAGTAGACTTGAAGTCGATCTGAGGTTACATGACTTTCAAGTTTACTTGAAGCCGACTTCAAGTAATGCATGTAATCTTAGTATATGTAATGTAATTTAAGGTGTTGATCAAATTGTAGATCTAGGTATTGCCCTGGACAAAAAATTAAATTTTAATTTGCACTACGATAATATTATTGCCAGAGCTAGCAAACTTGTAGGCTTTATAAAGAGAAGAGCCAAGGAATTTGACAACGCACGAGTTACAGAAACACTTTTCTGTTCCCTAGTCCGCCCCATTTTAGAATACGCGTGGTGCCCGATCTGGGATCCTATATACCAGGTAAGCAGTAGTAGGTTTGAATCAGTGCAGAAGAAATTTCTACTCTTTGCTCTGAGAAATCTATACGATCCACGTGATTTCCAAAGCCTACCGCCCTACATGGACAGGCTCAAAGTGTTGGATCTCATGCCGCTGTTTCATAGGCGTAAGTTGCTTATTTCATGCTTTACTTTGGACATATTAAACGATAAGATCAAAGTTCAGTTTCTGTCAGACAGGATCAAACTCAACGACGAAGTCCGTCACAATAGGTATACGAAAATGCTTAGTGAATATTCTGATCGGACCGAATATGCAAAGAACGAGCCTGTAAACAGATGTTGTATGATTTTTAATGACCACAGTTCCTGCTTCTCCCCTGGAATTAGCAAAATATCCTTCAAAAAAAATTGATATCCTTCCTGTCACCCGAATTACCTAACTAACTAACTAACACTATAACTAAGTTGAATCTCCCTTTGTACTCTTTTGTTATCACTTTTGGCAAAAAAATAAATTAGATGCCAAAGTTGACTAATATGAATAAGACTGCAACCTGTTACTTTATCTTATATTTATAAGTTAAGCCCAAAACAGAATGAATGCAGAAACTTCGACTTTGACTTCACCGTTGCAGTCAAGTCGATTGTGCTGCATAGCGCTAACACATTCATTTCAGAACTTCAAAGTCGATAATTTGACAGATAGAATTTACAATTGCGATCACCATTTAATAACATAACAAAAATTATAAATTTTAAAAAATTGACCAAATTTTTTTATTGTATGCGACTTTTACGTATATTACCTGCAATTATTAAATTTTGCATACAATAAACTCAATCAATTTAAATTTTCTAATTTGGCTACAGTGGCAAAATTGAAATGTTGTGTTGGTAGCTCTGCAACTTTTGCAGCAACTTTTAAAATTTTCAAAGTCGAAGTCGGCGCAAAGTTTACTGCAACGCTTACTGCATTGATTCTGTTAACTGAACGTGAGTACTACAGAAAATGTATGAAACTGTCAAAATGTAAAGTTGAAGTCGAAGTTTCTGCATTCATTCTGTTTTGGGCTTTATCCCTGTGTGATATAGTTTAAGTTGCCTTGTTTGGCGTAATAATAAATAAATAAATAAAAAAGGAAATATGCAAAAAGACAACTTAAAATAACCCGTTTATTGCTTAGCTAAATGGAGATGGGTCAAACATAACATAACTGCATACTAATTTTTATAATTCCTTGGTCTTAAACACTCGCAAGCAGTCATCATTTTAGTATATTTTTGAGTTTAGCTCAATCATTTATTTATAAAAAAAGAATAAACAATCATAATAAAATAATAAAATTTTAAAAAAAATTTATAAATCTAGCACAAATATTTATCGTCCATTTTTACTCAAAAACTGTAACTGTCATTGAAATGTGTGAATTGGTATTTTGGCACACTTTAGAATATCGAAGTGCCCTGGGAAATGAGAAAAATTCGAAATGGTATGTTGGCAAACGGCCTAAGTGTGTTTTAAGGGTGGTTGCCAAGTTACAATTCCGAATTTGCTACTTTCACCACGGAAACTTTGAAATTACAAAGTGTGCCAAAATAAAATTCACGCATTTCATTTGACAACCTAGATGACAACAAAATTTTGTAGTTTATAAAATTTTTAATAATTTTTTTAAAGAACCTCAAGGCTATGTTTGCTTTAAATTAATGGAAATGGAATTGCTTCACGAACATCATCCATTTGGGGGTGGACTGCAAGAAGCATTGTACTGTACATATTTGAAACAGTTTTAAAAAAAGGTTCAAATTTTATGCATTTATTCTGTTCATGTTTTTATTTTGGTTTACATTTGCAACGTGTAAGCATGATAGCCTTTATGTGTCATATCCCTCCCAGTGGGGAGCGCTGTTCAGAGGAGCTTACTTTGAGCGCTGTTAAATATGGCTCCCGAGGGAGCATTACCAGAGCTTTCATAAATTTTATAGAACGAAGTTAATGAGCGATTATCTTGATGACCATAAAGGGTGGCATTGGCATACTCAATGGTCCGGCTCTCGTTCGATACGAAGGACAAGCAGCTTTTAAAGTGGTTAGAATTTAGTTGGGGACTGCTTTGATAAAATCACACTCACGCTTGGGAAAGAAAAGGCAATTGCAAAAGATAAACAAAATAAAAGCTTTTCGATACCAGGATCACATATCCACAGGCGTCCATCATTACGTTTACATGATTTACTTGAGTTCTTGTCTTGAAATTTACTTGAAACTCAAGTTGCGTTTTCGGTTCACTTACTTGACTTCAAAATGTCTTGAAATTTTCTTGAGCTGACATTTGACATTTCCTATTATAACAGAAACTAGCTCCTTATTATAACATATAAGGTCTGTTCCAATAGAAAACCTGTCCTGTCGTAGCCTGCGAAAAGTTACTTGATTGGTGGGGGAAAATTTAGTCAAAATCCCGAAAAGTGAAGGAACGCTTTCTGGGATGTTTCGTGCAAATCAAGAAGATCATAACCTAAAAATCACTTGTGTCTTCAAAATAATGATATAAGGCCCTTCGCAGACTTGTCCATAATTTAAAACCGGTTTTAATATGAGTTCAATAATACACTCGGAACTCACTTTTCTCCATCATTTTCGTGTAACGATTGTAATGCCTATGCAGTAGTGTGGGGTGCAAGCACAGCGAACCAGCTTTACTGAGAACGAAAATATGCTTGTGTTAGTGTAATGGACGGTGAAACCAGAAAATGTTTGGGTGAACAAATGATGGAAAATTATGGAAGAAAAGTTGTCTTCCCTGCGACCCCTTGCCTATAAAACCGGTTTTGGTTTTGATGTTATGGACAAGTGTGCGGAAGGCCAAAAACTATTGAAATTAATAAATTATTTATGAAATTATTCAAAATCTTGTAGTAAGGGAAGAAATAATTTTCAGCACATCGTAATCATTTTGGTTTGACATGACAAGTAACAGCTGTTTTGACATGTTGAAAACGTCGTAAGATTTCACTCCACCTAAAAATCTCCTGCGGTTTCTTGGTCGAGGGGAAGTAAAAATTTCCCCGCTTTTCCGAGCATGAGATTCTATTGGAACAAGAAATTGGGTGATTTCTTGGTCCCGCATTCTCTATTGTAACAGACTTATAAATAACTTTAAAAAAATTGTACCAGTATACAGTTTTTATCTTTTTGTTCTAAGAAAAAAAACCACATGCAAAATTTCAAGTATTCAAGTAGCGTTTACATGAGCTTTTTCAAGTCAATCAAACAAATTTTTGTGATTTACTTGACTCAAGTATACTTGAAGTCAGGACGAGTTTACATGCATATTTTGTTACTTGAAAACTACTTCAAGTATACTTCAAGTAGGCATGTAAACGTAGTACATGAAAATTCTTTATTAAAAAGCTTTTTTATAATGCTCCTAGAACGCTTTTGAAGGAGCATAGAAACCTTAGAATACAAAACTACAGGAAGGGCCCTCGGAGAATTTTAGCGTGGTGAAATTCAAACTGCACACTTCATTGTTCTTTTTTTCACTGAAAATTCACTCGTAACAACTTCTAATTGACAAAAACAAATTCTTTAAGCTTTCTTTCTGGTGTTGGTATAATTAAATATCCTGTTGGCCAAACTCCATCTCATTGCAATATGCTATGCGCGTATTGCCAATAATATTTTCATTAATATGTATTTAGATAAACTTGAAGTTTTTATTTTATATCGTTATTTTATTTTAATATACAAACTTTAATAGTTACGTATTCGCAAGAATTAAAATTACATAATCTTTTTATATAACCGTTATAATCTTACATAGTCGAAGTTCCAAATCGAATGAACTTCTAACTAACACTATTACAATATTTCAAAATTATTTTATTGAACAATATTTGTGTCTATGTTTTTTAAATTTCGTTTCTGTGTACAGTGTATACATACGTGATATGTCAAGCTAAATTCTCCAAGTGTATTTCCTAGTAGTAGTGAGAATCCAAACTATGACGTATTCAAAAACACTCTATTAAAAATTAACGAGTAACTAACACTATTACAATATTTCAAAATTATTTTATTGAACAATATTTGTGTGTCTATGTTTTTTAAATTTCGTTTCTGTGTACAATGTATACATACGTGATATGTCAAGCTAAATTCTCCAAGTGTATTTCCTAGTAGTAGTGAGAATCCAAACTATGACGTATTCAAAAACACTCTATTAAAAATTAACGAGTACAGAAACTGAGTAACTACCTGAATAAAACTTACTACAAAAAAACGTATATACATGATAAGTAGCGACTGCTACATAACTCCCCCGGCCGCCGAAAATTCGGCGCTTCGGCCGAGAGCCTGGCCAAATATTCGGTATTCGGTATTCGGCCAAATCACTATTCGTTGCATCTCTAGAAAGAACCCTCGCATATTTAAAAAAAAATACATTTATTTAACGAAAAAACCGCTACTAAATAAAAAATAATGATGAAAAATTATTTTTATCAATTATAACATACATCTTATTACTTATTTTCCTATAAATTCGAAAAAAAATTGTTGTTTACATAGAAAAGGTCTTCATCTTCTTGAGAAAAATGGTGCCATTGAAAGTTGTCAATTAGCAGTCCATATCTATATGTCAGTGGTGAAGACAATCATGCACTGAAAATACGCGATATTGTTCTCCAATAGGCCCCCATCCACGGTCACACATGTATGACAAACTTCTTTCGGATTAAGAACTGCTTTAACACACACATAGAAATTTTGACATTTCTAAGCAATCCAGGGGAAAAATGAAATGATTTTTAATGAAACAAATATTTCTCGTAAGTCAATAAATTAAAAATAACCGTGTTTTACATGTTTTATATGACATTCACAAAAGTTTACACATGCATTGAGTATGAAGGAAATATTAAACCAGACGAATATTTGCTTCATACGGAGGCCAACTTCGAAAATGTGTTTACACACGCATATTATGAAATAAATTTCGATGTTGGCCGTATTTCTCACACTTGTGTGACCGTACAGGAAGGGCCCTCGCAGAATTTTACCGTAATGAAATTCAAACTGCACACTTCATTGTTCTTTTTTTCACTGAAAATTTACTCGTAACAAATTCAATTACACTAAAAACAAATTCTTTAAACTTTCTTTCTTTTTTGATATTAGTTTTTTTTAAAAAACTGCAAATAAATTTTATAGAAAAACTCGTTTTAAAGAAAGTGCCGCGGGAAAATTTGACAGTCAACTAACCAGCAATTATACCAATTTGACAGTCGACTTATAGGAGATTTCACTACGCTCCCATACACGGATTTTATACGCGAGGGCCTTTCCTGTAGTTCTATATCTAAGGCCCATTTTACACGATGAAACACGAAACAAAAAGTTTCATGCAACTTTGCTCGGTTTGAAGGGGAGAGGAGAGAGAGGGTTTGAGGCATTGACATATAGATATGGACTGCTAATTGACAACTTTCAATGGCACCATTTTTCTCCAGAAGAAGAAGACCTTTTCTATGTAAACAACAATTTTTCTTTCGAATTTAGAGGAAAATAAGTAATAAGATGTATGTTATAATTGATAGAAATAATTTTCCATCATTATTTTTTATTTAGTAGCAGTTTTTTCGTTAAATAAATGTATTTTTTTAAATATGTGAGGGTTTTTTCCCTCTGTTTAACGAACTTTTAAAAATAAAGAAAGAGAAAGAAAAAACACTCTATAGCTGTCTAGTTTTTTCTAATTATGTTTATATCGCTGACATGCACTGAACTGTTTTTTATTTTAAAACCGATTAAAGTTCATAGGATTTTGAAGGGGGAACGAGACAACGATAGTTTTTGGTGCCACTTTTTTGTATGGGATTTTGCTTATTTAGCAGTACATATCTATATGTCAGTGGTTTGAGGGAACACGTGTTCCCTCCAGCCCTCTCTCTCCTCTCCCCTTCAAGCCGAGCAAAGTTGCATAAAACTTTTTGTTTCGTGTTTCATCGTGTAAAATGGGCCTAAGGATTCAACCACCAGAAAGCAAATCCAACAAACTTTCAAATGAATGTTAGCTAATATTTCTCTACAATTCAAAAATTTCCTTATAATTCCAAAGTAGTTAAGCCACTAACATAGCGTCTACACTAGCCATGGCTATGGCCATTTCCATATGGCATGGACCGTGTAGACCTTGAAAGTTGGCCATATTTGATGGCAGATCTTATGGCAAACTCGATGGAAAGCCATTATGGCCGGCCATCAAATCTGCCATGAATTTGGCCATAATTTGACGTTTGTTCACACAACTATGACGGAAAGTTTAAAATTTAGTTTGATTCGGTGTGATTACATGTACGCATGTTTATAATTCTGAAAATATTTTTGTCTCGATAACATTTGTGAAAATGTCCCATTTTCCATGAAAATTCATGCCATGAATTGCCCACCACCATAACATTTGACAGCTCAAGCCATAAAATATGGCAAAGTCGATGGCGAAAAATATGGAATGTGTAGACGCAGTGTAAGGCAAAGAGATGGGGCGAGGCCATCGTGCAGGCAATAGCCAACAAAATATATAAAGGTTTTTAGTAGACTTGTAAGAAAAATAAAAGTTAGGGCCAAGGTCTCCGCCGAAGTACCTGCACCTTGCCGTTGTGGTGGAGCTTGCGTGTCTCGTAGTAGCGTTAGGTTATGTCGGCGGTGGCTAGCTGGAAACCAGCAAGCCACCGGTAGGGACACCCATGCCGAACAAGCTAACTGCGAAGAGGCCAGACTAAGTTGGGTACATCCTCTCCCCCTCTTTTTCCCCCCTTTTCCCTCTCTCTCCTCTCCCTTTCCCCACTTCTAAGCCAAGGTGTTTACCGTGATGATGGCTGCGTGGCCAGCCAGTGGTTAAATTGTGCTGGTCGCAAACGGTTTCCCTCCGATGCCCAGGCAAGGTCGGAGTGTATAAGTGCCTTATCCTGGTAAGCGGCTCTGCCAGGATGGACTCTTCTTTCCGCACTACTCGTGGGACCTTTCATGGAAACATATAAAAATAAAAATAAAAAACTACTTGCCTCCAATGTGGAGGCTCATAAAACCAAAACTACTGTCTTTAAAGGCAGTAAGGTTGGTAAAGGGAAAAAGGGAGCTTTAGACTCTAATCCGAAGCTCCCCAATCCCTCTAAGCCAGTTGCTTCGACAGAAGCAGGCCCCTCAACTGTACCCGTGGAAAAGGGAGCTTTAGACTCTAATCCGAAGCTCCCCAATCCCTCTAAGCGTGTTGCTTCGACAGAAGCAGGCCCTTCAACCGCACCCGTGGAGAAGAGAGCTTTAGACTCCAATCCGAAGCTCCCCAATCCCTCTAAGCCAGTTGCTTCGACAGAAGCAGGCCCCTCAACTGCACCCGTGCAGTTACCCAGTGCCTCTAAGGAGGCTAACAAAAATGTTATGCCTTCCGGCTCTGAAGGCGCTCCGCCATCAAGGGTGAAGTACCAAGAGCAACACAACGCCCAAAGAGTCCTTGCTCGATTCAAGGGAGTTGCGAAGGGTGATATCACCGAGAAGCAACTGGCTTCAATAAGGTGGGCGACGCAGGTTGTCAGCGAGCATACTTCGCAAACTGGCAACCCAACACCAAAGCGTCTGAGGTCCCTTGAGGAACCCAATCACCCTGAGGCTAAGCGTAGTAGGAAAAGTAATATTTTACTTTCTCCTACTACTAAGACCTATAGCCAAGTGCTAAAAGGTCAAATCGCGATCGCCGTTATCGACGAGAGTGATCCAGATGGCACCATTCTGCCTGATAAATGGAGGAAAATTGAGGTCAGGCTCGCGACGATTTTCCTCCCAATTCTTCAGGAGCATCCTGGCACTGCTCCTCACTGTCGCGATGGCGGATGGCATCAGGGCCGCGTGAAGCTTATCGCATGTGCCGATCAGAGATCCGTCGATCTCTATAAACTTGCCATATCCAGAATCGGGGAACCATGGCCAGGCGCCAAACTCAAGGTCGTTATGAGGGAGGATATCCCGAGTCGACCGAGAGCGCGTTCCTGGATCCCAGCGGAACCAGCCGAGCCTCAGGCTATTCTGGATATCATTCGGTTGAGTAACCCACAGCTACAGACGTCATCGTGGAGGATTACGAAACTGGAGGATCCGAAAGGTGACGGCCGAGCGGTTACACTTGTAATTAGCAAGGAGTCGCTAGGACCTTTGGCGGAATCTGATGGCGTCATAAGTTACGGGTTCTCCTCCATTACTCTGAGGCCTTTTAAAAAAGATTATTTGCCCTTCAAGCAGAGTGGAGTGGTTTCAACTGCTCCACCTGCGGCTGCAGAAGGTGAGCCCTCGGGCACTGCGGGAAACATGGGTATGGAAGTTTCTGAACCCAACGTACCTAGCACTGCGGGTGACACAGTTGCGCAAGTAGCTGAACCCAATGTGCTTGGCACTGCGGGCGACACAGGAACGGAAGTAGCTGATCCTAAGGTGTCTGAGGATACTCACCCCCTAAATCTGGGTCCAAAAGACCCTCCTCTCTTATCCGAAGAGGATATCAATATCTCTGGTGTTCCTTCGCCGTCAACGACGGAGGACGAACTGGGGGACTTTGCCCAACTTCTTTCGATGGGAGATGATAACATTAGTCTCACACCGGAGGAAGACGAGGCTGACATAACGGTGATCGAGATTGATCCCGCTACTCGCAACCACGATGTTGAGAGTAGCACAGATTAATCTCCATCACAGCAAGGCTGCATCCGCCAGTCTCTGCTTACGCCTTTCGAAGGCTGATTTAGATGTCGTCCTGGTACAGGAGCCTTGGATTGTCCGGGGCCTTGTATGCGGAATCAGGACTCCGAAATACAGGTTGCTATATCCCACAAATGGGGAAGGTAAGCCTAGAACCTGTTTAATTGTTAATAATGACCTTGATGCTTTTATGTTGTCTAAATTTAGTAATGCTGACACGGTGGTGGCTTGCTTGGACAGCAGAAAGGGCGGCAAGGCTATGTGGATTGGATCTGCCTACCTACCATATGAGGGAAATATAGACAGCTCCAGTCTCTTTGATGCGGCAAAGGAAGCGGCTAAACTCGGAGCCAGCCTCATTATTGGATGTGATGCAAATGCTCACAACTCCATTTGGGGCAGCTCAGATACAAATGTAAGAGGTGAGTTGCTTTTTGACCTTTTACTCCAACATAATCTCTTGCTGTGTAACAGGGGAAATGAACCTACGTTCGTCACAAGAGTAAGACAAGAAGTCTTGGACATTACTCTTGTTTCCTCAGACCTGCTCAATTGTGTAGAAAACTGGAGAATATCCAGTGAACACTCCTTTTCTGACCACAGAGTCATTCTTTTTAATGTCAATACGTGCTCAACTGTGAAGAAGGCCCCTGGTTACAGGAATGTCCGAAGCACAAATTGGGCCGTATATAGACAAGTGGTGGAAAGATCACTTCCCGAGGAAGTTCCCACCCATCTCTGGAACGCTGAAGATCTCGAAGATCAGGTGAAGAATCTCAGCAACCTCTTAAATAATGCATTGGAAGCAGCCTGTCCCATTAAGAAATATAGGGGTAAAACCAAACCTCCTTGGTGGAACAGTAAGCTTCTCAAACTAAGGTCTGAAAGTAGAAAGGCCTTCAACAAAGCCAAACGGTCTAACTTGGACTTCGACTGGGACAACTATAAAAGATGTCTTAGGGAGTTCAAGTACGAACTGCGTAAGTCAAAGAGGGAATCCTGGAAGACCTTTTGTGAGACAATAGAAGGTTTTTCGGACACTGCAAGACTTAGAAAGGTTCTCTCCAAAAGCCCGATGTGCCAAGAACTGCTGCAACAAGCGGATGGTACATGGACTACAAGTAGTCAGGAGTCATTGAAACTTCTGCTCGATACCCACTTTCCGGGCTCGACATCTCTCGCGGTATCCGCAGAATCAGGTTATGGGAGCCCAATTAGTGAATATAATTTAGGTACTATTGACAGACTGATAAACAGGGATTTACTCCTATGGGCCATAGAAGGTTTTAAGCCTTATAAAACACCTGGACCGGACGGAATTTATCCTATTGAAATTCAGAAAGTCAGTGACCTAATTCTGAACTGGCTTGCAACCATCTACAGGAGTTCCCTTCGCCTAAGCTACATTCCAACATTCTGGAGGGTAGCGAAGGTGGCTTTCATTCCGAAGGCGGGTAAAATCTCCTACCACAATCCAAAGAACTTGAGACCTATATGTCTCACATCCTTTCTCCTCAAGATCCTCGAAAGACTTGTGGAGATTCATATTAAGCAAAGCATTGATAGAGAACTGCTTTCTCCCTCGCAGCATGCCTACACGAAAGGTAAATCGGTAGACACTGCTCTCCATTCCCTGGTAGCGGTCATTGAAAAATCCCTTGAATTCAAGGAGTTCACTTTGGCTGCTTTCCTAGATATTGAAGGTGCTTTCAACAATGTTGAATCTTCTGCGGTTACGGGGGCACTCCAGCGTCTGGGTGTCGACGGGTGCTCCAGGTCCTTTATTGATCAGCTGCTGAAGTGCAGGGTTATAAAGTCTAGTCTGGGGCTCTCGGAAGAAGTCAGACTGGTTGGAAGAGGCACACCGCAGGGTGGAGTCCTATCGCCGCTCCTTTGGAATATAACAGTCAATGAAGTTCTGATAACCCTAAGGGAGTCTGGCTGCACTACTGTGGCCTATGCTGATGATATTGTGCTGGTGGTGACTGGCAAGTACATCTCAACAATAAGAGATATAATGCAACGAGCATTGGACACTCTTGTTCAATGGGCTACTACAAAGGGTCTAGGCGTTAACCCAGCTAAGACTGAAGTAGTGCTCTTCACAAGAAAGCATAGACTTCCTGATTTTCCTTCTCTAAGACTTTGCAATGAAATATTGCAACTTAAGGAGGATGCGAAATTTCTGGGTCTCATACTGGATAGAAAACTAACGTGGAGACCGAATCTTTTAGAGAGAGCCAATAAGGCCAAAACAGCTCTCTTCTTATGCCAAAGAACGATCGGAGTTAATTGGGGCCTTAAGCCCCGTATCGTCCACTGGTTGTATACAGCCGTAATCAGACCTATACTTATGGATGGCATATCGGTATGGTGGACTGCATTACAGAAAGTTACGTATCGGAAGATACTGGAAAGAGTCCAAAGAACAGCCGAGCTGTGTATTAGTGGTGCAATGAGAAGCACCCCAACAGCTGCGCTGGATGTCTTATTGCATCTTATCCCCTTGGACATATATGCCGAGAAAATGGCAGCCTGGACGGCTGCCAGGACAAAGGCTTCTCTTGGATGGACTCCATACGTATATGGTCACTCATCCATACTTAGGAAGTTCGCTACCGCTGCGGACAACCTAGATTATACTACACCTACGTGGACCTTGGAGAAAGGTTTCAATACCATCATTCCGGCCAGAGATGACTGGACAGATGGTGTTATCCCGACTGGGTCATTATGTATCTATACAGATGGCTCAAAAATTGGGAACAGCGTAGGTTGTGGTATCTTTTCCGAGGCATTAAATATAGATACCTCTCTTCGCTTACCCGATCATTGCAGTGTCTTCCAGGCGGAAGTCACTGCTATCTGGGAGGCTCTCGAATGGCTGAAGATAAATAATATATCTCATAAGAATATATGTATTCTATCGGATAGCCAGGCGGCCCTCAAGGCTCTTAATTCTGTCGTCACAACATCCACGACTGTTCTGAACTGCCGCAGGTCTCTGTGTGAGACTGCCACTCAGTTTTATATAACTCTGTGTTGGGTTCCTGGACACAGAGGGATTAGGGGAAACTGCAGGGCAGATGAGCTTGCTAGACAGGGAACCGAGGTGGAAAGGACACCCCACTTAACCCAGATGGGAATGCCCTTAGCCACCTATAAACTGGCTGTGGGAAAAATCAGCTTAGCTCGAGCCGGGCTGAGATGGACCACAGCAACAGTGTGCCGCACTCTCCACACAATATGGCCGACCTTGGACGCAAAGCGTTCAAAATCTCTAGTTCAGTTGAACAAAAAAGAGATAAGCTATGTGGTGAAGGTGCTGACAGGTCACTGTCCCTTTGGCCCACACGCCGAAAGATTGGGACTTCCCCACAACGACTTATGCAGAAGTTGTGGCAATGAGGATGAGGAAGAAACTGTCTCCCATTTTCTCTGTACATGCCCGGCCCTCGCGAGGAAAAGAGGGGCCTTCCTTGGCTCACCTTTCCTTGATGGATTGAGTGAGCTGCAAAACACTGGTGTTTTTGACCTCTGTCGCTTTATTAAAAGCTCCAAATGGCTTGAAATGGCCTAAATTTTGTCCCAACACTAGAATGGCATCACAATGGGCCCAATGGTGTGCCTAAGTGGGCTCCCTAGTGGGGGAGCAGCCATTTCAACCTAACCTAACCTAGGGCCAAGGTCCAGATATATAACATAACAGAAGGTTTAGCATAGATATAATAATAAATCGGCAAAATAAAATAAGGAATTATTTGTACCACAAATGAACTCACTTTGTATGGATAGCTCAAAAAAAAGGCCGCCATCCACGGTCAAAGAAATCATCAAATTTGTGGCCAGCATCGAAAAAATTCTAAGTGTGCGTGTATAAAAACAAGTTTTCGAAGTTGGCCGCTGTTTGAAGAAAATATTCGCCTGGTTTAATATTTGCTTCAAACAGCTTAAATGTGTGTGTTAATTTTTTATGTGTGCCATGTAAAGCATATGAAAGTTCGTTTTGTTTACAGGAATTGTCGCTCGGGATGTTTGAAGAAAGTTTCCCTCGTTGATGGCCAACAAAAGTCAAAGCATAAATGTTTGCGTTGTTTGTCGAAAATTGGTTTGATGATTTGTTTGACCGTGGATGGGGGCCTAAACTCTTTATTAAAAAAAAAACTTACAATTCCAAAGACACAAACCTCCGAAAATTGAATTGTAAAATCGAAATGCGTTTTCTACAAATTGACATTTGAATTGTAACTTGGCACAGGCCTTAAAGGTGGATTTACATATCCGACGTTTTTCTGCCGTGCCGCATAACGGCTGTCATTTCTGTCGCAGGTTTTCAACCGGAAGGGTCCCGGCGCACAAAAGTGATGATATAATAAAAAAAAATACGATTATAAAGATCTTAATATGCTCCGTTTATTTATGCTATTTTTTAATTTGATCCCAATTGAAAGACGAAAAAAAAATTGTTAAAAAATTGATACATATACCAAGTTTATAGCAGCAAAATTAAATTGATTTAACTCAAGATTGCACCTAAATTTCGCATTAACGTATAAACGAGTATTTATTATCGAAGATTCTCACAATTACATTCTTATAACTTTGGCTTAAGACGTCGAACAATTCGGGTTTAAACCATAATTCGAATTACCCCGTTTATACGACAAAAAATTTTGTATGATCTATAATACGAATTATTTTTGGAGTAACTATAAATTAGGTAATAGATTCGCGCATATTTACTACAAAAAAGCTTTTATGATAATGCTGAATACACCAGTAATTTGCTCCGGGGTTAATTCAATTTGCTCCGTTCAGAAAATTGCAAATTTCCAAATAATTCATATTAAATCTTAAAATTTTTAGTTCTCTCGTATATACTTTTAAATGATGCGTACTGCCTGTTCGGTCTAACATCCTCAGGTGAACAGATCACAATAAAAACATTATCTAAAATTAAAGCAAACATTAAAAACAAAACTGTCAAAATAAATAATGCACTAAATATCTGACACAAATTGGCGCTTCAAGGAAATTACAGGACGAAGAAAACCCTCCTCAAAATTCTGTCCCTATAGTTTAATCCATCAAAACAAACCTGAAAACAGAAAACAAAAAATCACAAAGTAAGCAAAGTTCTTAAAATACTTATCTGACAATCCTATAAGACGTGGCCCTTGAAGCTCCGCCCGATTAGCGCCCCTCCAAACAACCGAAAAAATGACCTAAAATACGCGCTAAATTAAGTAAATAACTACTACGTGAGATAAAATATACTCACCGAGATGATAAACAGCATTTGACATCTGCAGGTTAGACGGAGAACAGCTGATCAGTATCGAGATAACGAGCACAGCCAAAGTATATAACCCAATGTTATGTGAAGCATGCAATTTTTCTCCCCACTCAATTTTATTATTTCGGCAGGAAAATAAATACCGGCACACAGCCGAAGTCAAATCAAATTGCTTTTAACTTTTCTAGAGTCTTGAACTAGAAAGTAAAAAATCGGTTCCGAGGTTTTTTAAATCAGCAGCAATTTCAATCAAAGCTGGTATTGAGGCTTTCTTCCATCACAAGAATCTGCTAAAGTTTTAAATTAGCATTCTAAAAGACAGAATTGAAGTCTTTTCCCAACAAATCGCAAACCAAAGACAGTCCTGAAGTCTTTGAACAATAACTTAATCATCAAAGTTGATTTCAGTAGTTACATCAAATCAACCACAGAGGGACGAATTGGTATAACATCAAATCGGAAGAAACTACGCAGCAACCACGCAAGGCAGTGCAGCAAAGCAGCAAACAATCATCAGCGAGTTCCAAGACGAAACCGGAGGGCAATTCAACAACCATCTTTTCTGGCAACTGTGGACAATTAAGTGAAGAATATATCAGGCGTGACATCGATCGAAACACTCCGACAGATAAAGGGCTCTTTTATTTACCATACAAAAGTGAGCAACATTTCGGGCAACTTCAAATTGCCTAGACATTAATCAGCAAATAAATATTGAAATAAGGATCAAGTTGAATTATATTAAATTTATATTCGAGAAAATCAATCATTATAAGGAATAAATTGTATTTTGATTGTTAGAAAAGTTATCTTTCAATTGAATCACACCCTTCCGGCACCTTTTCTATTAAGGTCAGAAATCAAACTATTAATTCTGATCATTTGGTCCTTCGAGCCGGATAGTGATTCAATAAGATAACTCCAGCCACAACACGAATATGGATGCATTAATAGTTCAACAGACCGAAGTCCGTGATAAACTCAAGAAATCGTATAGGAACTTTCAAAAGGATGGGCCATCCAGGAAGACTGAGCAGTATTTTCAAAAAAAACTCAAGACGCTCGACGACGACTGGACGGAATTCAAGAGCAATCACCGACAGATTACGGCAATCAAGACGAAGAAGGATGAAAAGGAACAACCATACTTCACGGAGGAGTGGTACTCAGATGTGGAAGAAACATACATCGATACCTATGCCAGAATCGAGGAAGAGTACTACAAAACTCTCCCAACACCACAGCAAGCAACAAGAGACGAGCATTCATCGGCAGAACTAAACATCTCCCACATCGCTCATCAAAATAACGAGATAAAGCTTCCACGGATCTCGATTCCAACCTTCGCTGGAGACTATGCGTCATGGCCATCGTTTCTGGACCTCTTCTCTAGCCTCGTTTATAATAAGAAATCGTTAACTGGAGCACAAAAGCTCCAATATCTCAAGGCTCATCTTTCTGGAGAAGCTGGACGACTACTCAGCAACACGCTCATCAGCGACGCCAACTACGAACCAGCATGGGCGCTTCTCATCGAAAGCTACGACAACAAGAGAGCACTATTAAAAACCCAGCTCGATATGCTGCTCGATCAACCAAAGCTAACCCGAGAATAAGCCCAAGGCATCAAAGAACTGAAAACGAGGACTAACGAATGCATCACTGCCATCGAAAAGCTGGAGGTCTCCACACAGAATTGGGATCCCATTCTCATCCACTTGCTTGTCCAAAAACTACCAACCGAAACTCATCAACATTGGGAACAGTCGCAAAGCAACAAATCGAGGCGATCGATTCCAACATGGGCAGAATTACGCGAATTTTTGGAAATCAGGTTCAGAACCTTGGAAGCTGTCGGCAAGGCAACAAGTCACAAGAATGAACCACACGAGAGTAAATCCAGAGATCAACCAAGAAGAAGGACCCAAATTTTCCACGTAGCAAATCTTAGCACATGCATCCTGTGCAAAGGCACACATGTCATGAGGAAATGCCCTAAATATGTGCAATTGAGCATCGACGAGAGATATAAGGCCGTCAAATCAAAGGATCTATGCATCAACTGCCTGGGAACAGGCCATCGCCTATCACAATGTCCCAGCAAAGGTAGATGTTTCCAATGTTGAAAGGCACATCACACGACCCTACACAAAATCCAATCCGCGAGTCAAACCAACAGCAGCCTTATCAATTCACCGTCCTCAAGTTCAAACAATGAAGTACCTACCAATCAAATACAATCATACTTCGCTAGGGCAGCATCCTATGACTGCCGACAAGTATTATTGGCTACGGCGCTGGTCACCGTAACATCTCCAACTGGACTAGAGCAGGTCTGCAGAGTTCTCATCGATCAGGGATCGCAATCCTCATTCGTACGTGAAGCAGTCGTTCAAAGTCTACAACTCAAAAGGGAGCCCGTACAAACAGCATTAACCGTGATCGGAGACTTGCCAGCCGGAAAAATCACAAACTGGGTCACGCTACAACTAAAACCACGAAAGCATCAGTCAGAGAACATCCTGGCCCAGGCGCTGGTAATCAATAAAATCTCTAATCCATTACCAAATAGTGAATGTTCCAGCAGGAATTGGAATCATCTCAAAGGTCTCGAATTGGCGGATCCAACCTTCCACAAGCCGGGACACATCGACATCCTTTTGGGAGCAGACATATTCCCCATGATCATCTTAGACGGCCTAAGAAAGGGCAACAAGGAAGCCCCAGTGGCCCAAGACACGGTGTTTGGGTGGATAATCTCTGGGAAGACCACTCCAACTGCACAAGCCAACGTACACAGGCAAACATTTTTTACTCAGGTGTGCCCTAACGACGAGCTAAAGAGATTCTGGGAACTGGAAGAAATTCTATCAAAACCCAAGTGGACAAACGAAGAGACCCGCTGCGAAAACCATTTCAACAACACCGTCACCAGATGCAGCAACGGACGTTACCAGGTTCGACTTCCGTTTTCAGCCGATCAAATACAACTTGGCGCATCTAGGCACATCGCTATTCGAACGTTAATGCAGATGGAAAGACGCTTTCAACAAAATCCCGACTTGAAGAAAGACTACGTCAAATGCATACAAGAATACTTAACGTTAGGACACATGGTGCCTATCACTACCCCAGAATCAGCACTTCGAAACCAACCGACTAACGACGCAACAACATACCGATGCTGTTACCTACCTCATCATGCTGTCATCAAACCAAGCAGCACGACTACCAAACTGAGAGTAGTATTCGACGCTTCTCGTCCAACTGCCAACGGGAACTCACTAAATAGCGTATTATTGAATGGACCCGTCATACAAGACTCATTAATGTCTACTCTTATGCGATGGAGAAAACACCGCATCGCATACATGGCTGACATAGAGAAGATGTACCGCCAGATACGAGTTCATCCTGACGATGCCGAATACCAACGAATTGTTTGGAGAGAGTCACCAGATCAACCTATAAAGGATTATAAACTGCTGACCGTAACATTCGGAACAAAGAGTGCTCCTTTTCTTGCCATCCGAACCATGCACCAATTGGCGAAAGATGAATCAGGAACATTCCAAATCGGCTCGGACGCAGTACTCAACGATTTTTACGTGGACGACTTGATGACTGGCGCCGACAATCTAGAAGAAGCAAGAAACAAGCAAAAACAACTAATTCAACTTCTTCGAGCTGGAGGGCTAGAATTACGAAAATGGGCCGCGAATCACAACAACATCTTGGAGGAAATTCCGGCAGCAGATCGGGAGATCTCATTCCCATTAACAGTGAACGCAGAGGAAGTCAAGGCCCTTGGTTTATTATGGAATCCTGCCAGCGACACACTATCTTACAAGGTCAACATTGAGTCGGCACCAGAGACATATACCAAAAGAAAAATATTATCCGAAATTGCGAAGCTGTTCGATCCCATCGGCTGGCTCACACCAGTAACAATTATTGCCAAAATGTTGATACAAAGCCTTTGGTTGACAAAACTCGACTGGGATGAAACAGTCCCGATCAACATCGATCATCAATGGCGGAGGTTCCGCAATGCACTTCAAATCATTCAGACCATTCAAATCCCTCGGTGGATCCAAGTCCACAACAAAATCAAGAACATCGAAATTCATGGATTTTGCGACGCTTCCATAAAGGCATATGCAGCAGCCGCATACATCCGGACGCGAAACGAAGACGGGACCAGCCACTGCCACCTAGTAGCTGCAAAAAGCAAAGTAGCGCCCATCAAGACCATCTCACTGCCAAAACTAGAACTATGCGGGGCACACTTACTGGCCAAATTGCTGGCACAAGTACAAGACGACATGAAATTCAAGCAGGTTACAACGCACGCATGGACTGATTCTACAATTGTAATTGCATGGCTAAGAAAACACCCATCATCATGGGAGACATTTGTGGCGAATAGAGTCTCCCAAATACATCAAATACTAGATCAAAGCAACTGGAATCATGTCAGGGCAGAGGACAACCCGGCCGACTGCGCTACAAGGGGACTAACACCAAGTGAATTAAAGGTACATAAGTTATGGTGGACAGGTCCTCATTGGCTCCAGCAAACAAAGGAACTGTATTTGTTAAGCGGAAAAACTCTTTTGTTTCTTCGCTTTGTTTTAGATTTAGATTTAGATTTAGGTGTAACACCTAGACCTTTGATGAGCTGCGCTATAAGTGCAACACTTAAGCGCAATGAATGTTAATTAAAATGATAAAAATCAATTCTCAAGCTTCAAAAAATGAATGAATTTATTTTTCACTTCTCCAGGTATTTATACTTATTAATACAAACATAATAATAACAAATTAAATTAAATAACAAACAACTACATACATGAAATAAGAACAAAATTCAAAGGTTTAAACTTAAATTGCTGCGTAATCAATAAGTACACATGTTTCCCTCAAAATTGCTATCTGGGAAAAATGGTTTCACAAATTTTAACGTGTTCGATCCTTCGAACGGAAGAGGCGTCAAATTACGTCTGGATTATTTTGAATAATTTTTGGCATTGATGGTTGTTGTATGGAAATGATGATTTTAGCATTTCTTAACATCTTCCCTCGCCTTGACTAGCTTCTGGGCAATTGATGAGTTCCGGATCGATCACAAACCGACTGCCAAGTGAAAATCTTGGGGCTGGAATTGGTCTGCCTCTGGATGCCTGCTTCCTTCTGTACCACTTGATGACCAGCATGGTGGATGCTGTTAATGCAGCAATTACTAGGGCTGTGTATCCCAATGCAAGTTGGTGTGTGTTGTTTGAGTCTATTTTATGGGGAAGAACTTCATTCCTTTTGAGGTCTTGGATTTGCTGCTGTAAATTCTTAATTTCCTCAAAATTACGATGAGTGATAGGTGCCGCGAATGTGAGGAGAGGCTCCTGGCCTTCCAAGTGCAACAAATCTATGAGATTTTGTGTTGGATTGAACGAAGACTTCATTGTTTTCGGATAGACGTTGTGGGACTGCAATGTTAGATAGTCCTGCCTAAGTTCACAATTGATTCCCATACTCAAGATTCCTGTTCCTTGAAGGACTTGTTGAACAGTTGTATCGCCACAAATGATTGTGACAAGCGTGGTTTTACGCACAGAGTAAACCCATTTGTTGGGATTGTAGAGCTGAATCCATTTAGGGAGTTCTTCGGCGTTGATTATTTCACAAGTGTTGGTTGGCTCGAGGTAAGTGATGAGATTGAGTTCACAGGAGCTGATGTTTGCACCTTTTCTATAAATTGGATGTTGTTGAATGCACATATGATCGGATTCGCCGATGGTCTCACATAGCGCGAATTCCTGCTTGTTGAGTGGATAGTATTTGTCCTTGTGTAGATTGATCACAAAGAATTCGGCGGACGGCTTAATTGCCATAAATGTTCCGTTGACTATGACGGGTACAGGAATGAGATGATACAGTTCGAATTCTTCAAATGCAAACAGTGGAAGTCTTATTTGAAAGATAATATATTTGCTGGTAGCTCGACCCTGTATTTTCATAAGCCTATATAGTTGAAGCAAGTTGTCTGGTCTTGCAGGTAGTCTCAGTGTTGATGGTAAATAATCTTTTATAGTGGATAATTGTTCCCTTACTTGTTTAGGAGACGGGAGCTGAGGGTTGACCTTCCCGTGATGGTTGTCGATTAGCACATTTGTAATTGCCGTCTGTGCCCGCTGATAGTTCATTGTCATCAAAGTCAGTTGCACTGCCAACATCGAAAAAGCTTCTGCCACCCTTTGTTGGTAGAGTTCGTCTGAAACTTTGTTGACTTGATCGTCTATAAGTCTTATGTGCTTATTAATGGCTTCTAGCTGCATCTCTGTTTCCTTGTGATCATTTTTTAATACGTTCAGGGTGGAATCTATGAGAGATGTCTGATTTTTGATCAGATCTAGAAGATGGTTTTCATTGCTCCGTATGTTGTCTATTGTGGCTGATAGTTTTTCAGCATATTCGGAATCGAGGACCCCAAATAGTGCTCCGGCAATGTTTCCAACGATGTTGAGTGGGGATCGCTTCAATCTTTTGGACGCGTCAGGTTGCAGTAATTCGTTGTTGCTGGCGAGTTCTTGTGATAACTGAGCAAATTGATTGATGACCAGAGAACAATGATCTGTGTCTTTGCGTGAATTGCAAAGCTTGCGCAGATTATTAATACTAACGTCTATTGCAGCACCCTCCTTCCAGTAACCTTCCATGTTGTAGTAGACAATGAGTGACCACTCGTTCCTGATTAAGTTTGCTGTGACGAGGTTTTCGAAGTACATTCCTGATTGTGAGGTAAATGGCGTAACTTCAACTGCAGATTGTCCCAGGATTGGTAGGATGAGGCAAGTTAGGAGAAACGTGCTGATAGCTGAACTGGTTGATGGCCGCATTCTTTTAGCCCTGTGGTGTGTTTCGTTAGCTATGGCTGGTCTTGTGTTGGTGTTGCTTCTGAGGGGTTCAGTCGACTCTTCGGTTGTGCACTTTTCCTCCGTTTCAATTGGCAATGGGGCTAGTTTGTGGATTGGTCGTCTCAATGTTCCTGAAGTAGTTTTGACGTCAGCAACTCGCACGAATCCGTCGTCTCCTTGGATGGTGCGCTCGATTCGTCCAAGTTGCCACTTCAATGGCGGTAGATTGTCCTCTTTGATTAACACCATCATGCCGGGCTTGGCATTTTGGCCTTGTTGTCTCCACTTTTGTCGTTGTTGCAGTTCACACAGATATTCATGGTACCATCGCCGCCAGAATTCGTGTTTGATGTGCGATACCAGCTTCCATCTTCTTATAAGGTTGACATTTTGTGGAGCAGCATTTGGGTCCACAATTGTGGTGAGTGGTTCTCCAATTAAGAAATGCCCAGGGGTTAGAGCTGTCAAGTCATTTGGGTTAGCAGTTAATGGCGTTATAGGCCTTGAATTTAAGATGGCTTCGATTTCTGCGGTTACGGTTGATAGTTCTTCAAAGGTAAGTGCTGCTGAGGCTACTGATTTTTGTAATAATGTCTTGGCTGATTTTACCGCGGCCTCCCATAGACCTCCAAAATGAGGTGCTCGAGGAGGAATCATGTGGAAGTCTATTCCTTTTGTTTGGCAAAACGAGGAAATTTTCTGCTGTGAGGCAGGATAGTATATGGAGTCCTGGAGCTCCATAAGCTGGTTTTTGGCACCAACAAAGTTTGTTGCGTTGTCACAATGGAGGTTTCGGCAATTCCCTCTTCTGGCGATGAAGCGTTTGGGTGTTCCTATGAAGGCCTCTGTAGTGAGGTCACTTGCGACCTCTAGGTGAACGGCCTTTGTGGCAAAACAGCAGTAGACGGCGATGTATGCCTTTTGAGGTCGCTTTCCTCGTAGCTTGAAGTGGGTCTCTATCGGGCCGCAGAAGTCAACCCCAGCATTTACGAAAGGTCTGGCAGCTTGAACTCTCATTGCGGGTAGATTTCCCATGATTTGTGTCATCAGTTTGGGCTTCACCTTGTTGCATCGGACACAATGTTGCACGATCGCTCGGCAATGCTTTTGCCTTTGATAGGCCAATAACGTTACCTGGTGACTGCCAGAAGTCCTTGAGGCCCAACATGGAGATTACGAATATGGATGTCTGTCATCACCATGGTCGTCAATGGGTGAGAGTACGGAAGCAACATTTGATGCTTAGCATCGTATGGTATCTCTGCGTTTGTTAGTCTGCCTCCGACGCGGATAATATTTCCTTCATCGAGGAAAGGACACAAGCTGTTCAATGGACTGTTGTTGTTGACGCAATTGTGTTGTTGAAGCTGATGGAGCTCGTCCTTAAATCCTTCCTGTTGTATCTGGGAAATGATCACTCGGTGAGCTTTGTCTAACTCACTGACTGTTAGATGCCGAGTCTTTTGTCTCTCCGACTGTTGTTTTGCTGGTCTTTGAACAAAGCGTAACACATAAGCAACAATTCTCAGGAGTCTTTGAAATGAGTTGCCATGATTGATGTCATTGATCCATGAGATTTGATTGGTTGATGTTAATGCCACGTTTCCTTGACCTTTTTTCTCTATATCTGTGTTTGTTGTTGGTGGTTGTGCAGGCCAAATGGTCTCTGGACCGTGTAGATATTGTGGTCCATAAAACCAGAGATTACATTTAATCAGTTTAGCTGGTGTCATTCCTCGTGAAACAATGTCTGCGGGATTGTCCTTAGATCCAACGTGCCTCCATTGTTCTGGGTTGGATAACCGTTGAATTGCTGCAACGCGGTTGGCCACAAACGTGTGGTAGGATGACGAATCTGATCGGATCCAGACCAGAACTATTTCAGAATTTGTTCAAAAATGCACCTTCACGTTGGGCAGATTCACTTCCTTTCTTACTCTTTGCATCAGCTGGGCTGCCAGTTTTGCAGCAGATAGTTCGAGTCTTGGTAGGGTCGTGGTCTTTACTGGGGCTACCTTTGATTTAGCACATAGCAAACGAACAGTGATGATGCCGTCATGGTGTGTCGTCCTCACATATATAGCAGCTCCGTACGCGGCTTCAGATGCATCTGAGAAGGCATGAAATTGAATTGTTTTGTATCTTTTCCCAGACGCTATATGTCTTGGAATTCTTATATCGTTGAGTACTCTTAGCTCCTCCCGGAATCTACTCCAGCTAGTGTTCATGTCCATTGGTAAGGCTGCATCCCAGTCCAGTTTCAATGTCCAGATCTTTCGGATGAACATCTTGGCGATTATTGTGACACGGTTCATGAATCCAAGTGGGTCGAATATGTGTGATATATCAGAGAGAGCTGTTCGTTTGGTAATCCTTCGTGTGTCACTCCAGTTGGTTTTTATTTGAAAAGTATCAGCGCTTGGTTGCCAAGTCAGCCCAAGTGTTTTGATGGATTCGTCCGTAGGCTTGTCAAAGTTTACTTCAAGCTCGATGTCTTCTCTTGGGATGTTCTTCAGTAGCTGTGGATGATTTCCGCACCATTTGCGAAGATTGAACCCGGCAGAAGACAGGAGATCCTTGAGTTGCCCTTGAATTTCTAGTATTTCGGGTAAACTATCCGATCCTGACATGACATCATCCACAAAGAAATCGCGTTTGAGAGCCTGAGCTGCCAGTGGATGTGTCAGGGTACCTTGGGTAGCAAGCATATCCAAGCATTTAGTAGCTAGAAACGGAGCTGGTGTTAATCCATATGTGACAGTGCATAGTTTGAAATATTTCAATGGGTGTTGTGGATGTTCTCTCCAGGCGATTAATTGATACTGTTGGTCCTCTTCAGCAATCTTTACTTGTCGGTACATCTTCTCGATGTCCGCTGTGAATACAAATTTAGGAAACCTGAAGCGTATCAAGATTGATAATAGTTCATTTTGAATGGTTGGGCCCTTGCATAGCACGTCGTTTAATGATAAATTTGATGCGGTCTTTGCCGACGCATCGAAAACGACTCGTAGCTTTGTTTTGCTACTATCTAACTTAGTGACGCAGTGGTGTGGCAGGAAGTAATGAGGACCTTTGATAGAGGATGCATCTGTTTCCTTCATGTGTCCTAATGCTTCATACTCCCTCATGAACTTGATGTATTGTTGCTGTAGGTCCGGTTGTCGAAGAAGCCTTTTTTCTAATGAGTGGAATCGCTGCAGAGCGATGTCTCTTGATTTTCCTAGCGCGTTGGGATCTTGTGCGAAAGGGAGTTTGACAATGAATCTGCCCTGTTCGTCTCTTTTGACATGTTGATTGAAGTGGTCCACGCACCTTTGTTCTACTCTGGTCAATGTACTGATTTCGTCTGATGATTCGACTTCTTCCAGTCTCCAAAATTTGCTGAGTTGGTTCTCAAGCTTCTCGTCTTCACTGCAGATGCCGCACACAGCATAGGATGCACCTTCATGGCGTACTGGTCCAGCTATCATCCATCCAAATACTGTATTCTGGAGTGTTGGCAATCCCTCACCGAGCTTGATCTGTCCGACTGATAACAAGTCGAGGAATATTTCTGCTCCGATCAACATGTCGATGGTGTCGGGTACGTCGAAGTCGGGGTCCGCCAAGTGCAAGTTATTTGGAATGGGCCAGGTTTCCCTTTCTATCTTGTGGCCTGGTTGCTTTGTTATGATGTCGCGAAGTACGAAGGTTTCTAGTCGTGTAGAGTAGTTATTGATCGTGGAGTGTACCTGAATATTGACCCTATGGTTACTTTTTAGTCGCTCCACACCTATGCCATCGATATACATTGCTTCGGGAATACGGAGAGCTCGTAGTCGCCTTGCCAAATCCTCAGTGATGAAGCTGAGTTCGGATCCAGAATCAATGACTGCTCGACATCGCACTCGTTGTCCCTGGCCACTGCTAACTTCTACGATGACTGTGCCTAGCATCACATAGCTACGCATATTATTTCTAGCGTTGGTTGTTAATGCCGTTGGATTTGGTGCAGTTATATCAACCGGTGAACCTGGTGGTTGAGTTTGCCTTGAAATTCCTTGATTGAAGTATGGTTTGGGAGCTGGTGTTGAAGTT
This sequence comes from Thereva nobilitata, assembly GCA_963855945.1. Lineage (NCBI taxonomy): Eukaryota > Metazoa > Arthropoda > Insecta > Diptera > Therevidae > Thereva > Thereva nobilitata. The sequence goes on from OY979695.1 coordinate 92,498,088, forward strand.
GAAGGGTGAGATTGTTTGGAGTTCCCTTGCTTAACGTGAACTGATTTTGGGGCAATGTCCAAGTGTAGTAAGGAGTTATGTCTTTCAGAGCACTTGGGGCAACTTCTAAGAGTGCATTCTACTGTCTTGTGTCCATCGTTCAAACAATTCATGCACAAATTGTGCTGCCTGATGGTTTGTCGACGGCTTGCGATTGGTTGTGCTAGGAATTCTCGGCATGCGTACAGCGGGTGATGGGGGTCAAATGGTAGTAACGGCCTCAGAGACCTTTGTTGGTGCCGGTACATCAAAGAGATAAATCCTGAGAAACGCCATCTGCGATCTGAATTCTACGTGATCTAAGATCTTCCGATATGCTACCGAATCCTACCTCCACCTCCACGAAGATGTTGACTTTACATCGGGTGGCCCCTGGATGCTCTTGTCTATACAAGAGTAACAGACGGAGGAGGGTGAAAGGCGAGTGTTTCGCGCCTCAAAACGAAGCAAATACCGGACTGGTCCTCCAGGTTGGGGGTTGGGCGGCAGGCTGACAACCTTCCACCGTAAAAACCCACCCGTCACGAATCCTCAAGGCAGGCCTCGGACAGGACGGACTCAACGGCAACGACTCAGGCAACGGAATATGGAATTCGATCTTGGAACATGGAACGTCAGGACGCTCAACAGAACAGGCGCTCTGCATTCGCTTTTATTAGTACTAAAAAAATATGACATAAAGATCACAGCTCTTCAAGAAACCAAATGGACCCATAGTGATATAATGGATCTTAAAACCCACACGGTACTCTCCAGTGGATCACCGAATGGAAGAAGAGAGTTTGGAGTGGCATTTATCGTAGAGAAGGAATTGAAATCACTGATTCTGGACTTCAAGCCAGTAAGCAATAGAATATGCACGCTTCGCATCAAAACAAGGCTACATAACATTAGTCTGATAAACGCCCATGCTCCCACAGAAGAGAAGTCAGATGAAGAAAAAGAGGAATTCTACCAAGAGCTAACAAACGCCATCAGGTTAATACCTTCAAATGATATTAAAATCGTGCTTGGAGATATGAATGCCAAAGTAGGAAAAGAAGAGGAGTTCCTAGGAGTCATAGGAAGGCATAGTCTACACAACGCTACCAATGACAATGGTAGTAGATTGATCGATCTCGCAAGCTCAAACTCAATGGTAGTCAGTTCAACAATGTTCCCGCACAAAAATATTCATAAGATGACATGGCAGTCACCAGACGGGGTAACAAATAATCAAATTGACCATGTCCTAATTGAGAGAAGAGGGGCCACGAGTATATTGGACGTTAGAACAATGAGAGGAGCGTGCTGCGGCTCAGACCACTATCTAGTCAAGGTGAAATTGAGAACCCGGATAACAATCAAAACGCATAGGGGGCAAACTCATCCAAAATACGATATAGATAAACTAAAACTGGAAGAAAGAAGAGATGCTTACCAGCAAGCTGTCGAACAAAATCTGAGAGAGGCAGAAGAACCGCCCAACATCAACGACAAATGGGAGCAAATTAAAAGCAGCATAAAGGGGGCGGCAGAAGAGGCACTAGGCTGGGCCCCCAGACAGACTAGAGTTGACTGGTTTGACCAGGAGTGTAGAGCCGCAATTGAAGAGAGAAACCAGAGCCACCGGGAGTACATCGCAAGGACAACAAGAGCAAGGATGGAAGTTTTCAAGCAAAAAAGAAGAATCGCAGACAAGCTCTGCAGAAAGAAGAAGAGAGAGTATCTAAACAGGAGGATCTTACAAATACAGGAAGACTTCGATGAGGGGAGAATTAGACAAGCGTACAAAGGAACTCGCCAGATCACCAATAAATTTCAGCCAAGGACGGACATCTGCAAAGACATAGATGGGAACCTATTAGCAGACCCTGATAAGATAAAAGAAAGGTGGAAAGAATATTTTCAAAACCTATTGAATCCTACTCCCACACTAAACGAGGATCCACAGACAGAGGCATTTGTGATTCCTCAAGATAACATCTCAATAGAACCACCAACACTCGATGAGATACGTGAAGCTGTAAAAAGGCAAAAAGGCAACAAGTCGCCGGGCGTCGACGGAATAACAGCTGAGTTGCTAAAGGAAGGAGGGCCGCAACTCTTGCGTACCTTACACCAACTCATATGCAGCATCTGGGAGGAGGAAGTCATACCAGATGATTGGAAGAAAGCGATTATATGCCCAATATATAAGAAAGGAGATAAATTAACCTGCAAAAATTACAGAGGCATCTCACTCCTCAGCACCAGCTACAAAACCTTCACAATCCTTGTGAAACAAAAACTAGAACCTATAGCGGAAAGCCTTATAGGAGAATATCAAGCTGGTTTCAGGGCAAACAGGTCAACATCGGACCAGCTGTTGACCTTAAAGCAAATTCTGGAGAAAACCTGGGAAAGGAATGTAGATATATACCAGATATTTGTCGATTTTCAACAGGCATATGACTCAATAAACAGACAGAGGCTGTACGAGATCCTATCGGAATTAGGAGTCCCCTCAAAGCTGGTACAACTGATCAAATGCGCAACAAATAGCTCATTGGCGAAGGTAAGGATCCAAAATGTTATAACAGAAGAGTTCGAAGTTCGACAAGGACTTAGACAAGGGGATGGGCTGGCCCCAATGCTCTTCAACCTCGCCCTAGAATGGGTGATAAGGCAAACGTCAGTCCAGAGAAGAGCATCAATAGCAACACAGTCGGTACAATTACTTGGTTATGCGGATGACGTTAACATCGTGGGAAGGTCCTTTCTGGCAGCAAAGGAAGCTTATGTCGAATTAAAAGAGGCGGCAAAGGACATAGGCCTGAAGATCAATGAAGAAAAAACTAAGGTGATGCAACAATCCAGAGCTGGAAGATTTAGAATGGGGAGAAATATAACTATCGACGAACATAACCTAGAAGTAGTCGATAAAACAGTCTACCTTGGGTCTACAATCACAAAAAGAAACGAAGAAAAAGAAGAAATAACTAGACGAATACTACTGGCTAATAGAGCCTTTTATGCCCAAAAAAAAATACTGCACTCCAGATTTGTGCACAGAAAAACCAAACTCTCACTCTACAAAACAGTAATACGACCAGTACTTTGCTATGGCAGCGAGACTTGGACTATGACCCAGGACATAGAGGAACGAGTCAACAGGTTTGAGAGAAAAGTCCTCAGGTGCATAATAGGCCCAACCAGAGAGGATGGAATATGGAGAAGGAGATACAACAGCGAGTTGTACGAAATTTTTGACGACCCAGAACTCTCAATTTTAATAAAAATTAACAGATTAAGACTAGCCGGTCACGTAGTCAGGATGGAAGACAATCGCATCCCAAAACGGCTTATGATATCAGAAATTTCGGGAAATAGACCAGTAGGTAGACCCAGGAGGATATGGATAGACTCTGTGACGGCTGACGCAGAGACAATGCTAAACATCCGGAACTGGAGACATGCTGCAAGGGACCGTCAAACATGGAGAAATGCCCTAGAGGAGGCCAAGGCTCGATTTGGGCTGTAGCGCCATTGGATGGATGGTACAGCGGGTGATTCTTGTGTTTGCAGACTATGCACTGGGCGGATTTGTTTGTCGACATCAGTGAGGAGCGAGGATAACTGTTACCTTTCCTCGAGGATACTTGTTCTCGCCCTGAAGAATGGCCTGATGATTCTTTACCAAGAGCTTCTAAGGTCTGGAATCTTTTCTCTAGGAAATTTAGCAGGTCCTTTATGGTGGGAGTATTTCTTGGTGAATCCAATGAAGCTTCAAAAAGAGCGTGTGTGTTCTTATCCAGCCTTTTGAGAAGAAGATGTATTAGCATTGGATCCCAGTTTGTGGTGGAAACCTTTATGTTTTCTAAGGCGAGTATGCATTCACTGGTTACATCGTGGAGCTGTTTGATTGAGTTTGCTGATTGACCCTGCGTGCATGGTTGGTCCCAGAGTTTGTTGAGCAATGCTGTACAAAGCAACCTCTGGTTATTGTATCTCTTGTTCAAGGTCTCCCATGCTGTGGTGTAGTTCGCATCTGATATAGGAAGATGGTTCAGCAGTGCCTTTGCTTCACCGCTCAAATTTGTTGTGAGGTAGAACATCTTTTCCGTCTTGCTAATTGGTTTGGACTCTATCATTTGTTCAAACAAGTCATGAAATTGAGTCCATTTTGTGTAGTCTCCATCGAAGACTGGCAATGTAACACGTGGTAGTTTGATTTGGGGTGGCTGCCCATTTGGTGTGGTGGCTTCCCTGGCTTCTAATTTTTCGTGTAAGTGTACGAGGGTTTCCTGTACCCAATCGTAGAGGCCTTCATATAATTCTTCCTCCCAAATTTCTTGATCCAGGTCAGTTATTGCATCGAACATTTTGTGGATGGTTTGAAGGTTGATTTCGTAGAACACCCTTGACTGTGTACTACTTGACTTGGTTGTTATGTCATTCAGGGTTCGCGTTAATATTGCCATGGCACGTTGTTGTCGCCTAATCTTCCTCTGTTGTATTTCTTCTTCCGACTGCTCTGATGATGCTGGGCTGAGTGGTTCTTGAAACCTTACTCTTTGCTGGGCTTCCCTTGGTGGGCTATGCTCAGCCTGGTGTTCTGCTGCAGTCTTCGCTGGTGCCTTTTGGCTGGTTTCATGTGCAGACTGGCTCGGACCCGGCTGGTTTTGCAATAATTCAAGCAATAGTTGCTTGTATTGGTTTACTAATTCTTCAATAGTGTTGAAATAATTTCTGGTGAAATAATCATTATCTGGACTGCTGGCTTCAAAGTCTGTGAGTTGGTGATGGTTAGCGTGGAATTGCTCCCATCTCTGTTCAAGCCATTCTAGGCGGTTGGTTAGGTATTCCCTTGTCTTCCTTTTGTTGGAATCCTTTCTGAAGTTGCGGAGGTTGTTCTGGATCTCTTCGCCTAACTGCGATTGTAAATCCAAAAGTTCATCTATCCTTGCTGGAGTTCTGGTTTAACTGTGTGGTGTAGATAGCTGCCCCTGCTGGATGTACCTGGTTTTATTCCAATTTAAACCTCTGGATAAAATCTGGCGTCTCTATGGCGAGATGATTGCAGGATTGTTGATGTGGTTCAACTGATGGCTGTGATCGTGTCACAAGTGATTCACTTGTGATCACGTCGGGGTCACTAATGTATTTGTTAAGCGGAAAAACTCTTTTGTTTCTTCGCTTTGTTTTAGATTTAGATTTAGATTTAGGTGTAACACCTAGACCTTTGATGAGCTGCGCTATAAGTGCAACACTTAAGCGCAATGAATGTTAATTAAAATGATAAAAATCAATTCTCAAGCTTCAAAAAATGAATGAATTTATTTTTCACTTCTCCAGGTATTTATACTTATTAATACAAACATAATAATAACAAATTAAATTAAATAACAAACAACCACATACATGAAATAAGAACAAAATTCAAAGGTTTAAACTTAAATTGCTGCGTAATCAATAAGTACACATGTTTCCTTCAAAATTGCTATCTGGGAAAAATGGTTTCACAAATTTTAACGTGTTCGATCCATCGAACGGAAGAGGCGTCAAATTACGTCTGGATTATTTTGAATAATTTTTGACATTGATGGTTGTTGTATGGAAATGATGATTTTAGCATTTCTTAACAGGAACACTGGCCCAAACGGAAGGAAATCCAAGACACCACCATCGGATTACGGAAAACCATCACCAATCTACATGTCGAAGTAAATCCCTCGGATCACGACCTAATCAACAAATACTCATCATTGACGAAATTTCTAAGAGTCTCAGCGTATTGTCGACGATGGCTAAATGGGTCAAAGCCAACATCCTGTCATACCCTACCTACCTATTTAACTTCAGGAGAAATACAAGCAGCCCTAAAGTGCTGGATAAAAAACGTCCAAACCCAGGAGTGTGCAGAGGAGATGCGAGCGATACAATCCAAACACCCAGTGTCCAGCAAAAGTAAACTCTTGAGACTAACCCCGTTCCTCGACCAGGAAGGAATTTTAAGAGTGGGTGGGCGCATCCAGAATGCCAATACAACATTCTCCGAAAGTCATCCCATTATCTTGCCAGAGAAGAGCCCATTATCAAAGCTCATCATCGACAACATCCATTGTACGACATTACATGGGGGTACGCAGCTAATGTTACACATGCTAAGACAGAAATATTGGATGTTAAACGCACGAAACGCAGTAAGGCAGCATAATCATCAATGCATGCAGTGTTTTCGGCAAAGGGCAACAGGACATACCCAATTAATGGCCAATCTTCCGACATATCGGGTCCGTCCCGCGAGGCCTTTCGCTCACACTGGAGTAGACTATTGTGGTCCTTTCGACATAAAATCATCAAAAATGCGAAACGCTCGAAGCCAAAAGAGCTATATCGCACTATTCATCTGCATGGTAACAAAGGCCATTCACTTAGAAATCGTCACCGACGCCTCTACAGAGGGATTCCTCACAGCATTCAGAAGATTCATCGCAAGACGGGGCTTATGTTCAGACATGTACAGCGATTGTGGATCCAACTTCGTCGGAGCAAACAACATTCCCACACGCTTCAAGATTGAGAACAACAAAACTTTGGAACGAGAACTGGCCGAAGCCATATAAAACCAAGGAATCAAGTGGCATTTCAACCCTCCGGCAGCACCCCATTTTGGAGGACTTTGGGAAAGCGGGGTAAAATCAGTGAAGTATCACCTAAAACGTACAATTGGAGACGCACGATTGACGTACGAAGAGCTTAGTACCCTCACAACGCAAATCGAAGCCACGCTCAATTCTCGACCTCTCACCGAGCTCACCCAAGATCCAGATGATATGTCAGCGTTAACGCCTGGACACTTCCTGATAGGTGGCCCACTACTGACACCACCAGAACCCAGCCTACTCGACACCAACATCAATCGTTTAAACAGATACCAGTTCATCCAACGTCTACATCAAAGTTTCTGGACTCGCTGGAGCAATGAATATTTAAATAGACTCCAACAACGACCAAAATGGCTAAAACCCACTCCAGAAATAACTATTAACGAACTGGTTCTTATAAGAGATGAAAGACTGCCGCCGTCTCGATGGTTATTAGGAAGGATCATTGATACTCACCCCGGACATGATAATCACATACGAGTAGTCACTGTAAAAACAAAAAATAATATCATGAAACGACCTGTCACTAAAATATGTCTATTGCCAGTAACCGACTCTAAAGAAAAATTAACCTAAAGGCATTTCCGCCAGAAAAACAAAAAATAGCTAAGACCACAACCTCAAGAATGAAACACACACCAAGCTTGACTACCAATAATTCAAAATAAAAAGAATCATGAAATGCCCGTTATTAAGTCCAACCGTTAGTCCAGTGAAAATTCGCCAATTCACCTCTGTAGTGAGGTCACTTGCGACCTCTAGGTGAACGGCCTTTGTGGCAAAACAGCAGTAGACGGCGATGTATGCCTTTTGAGGTCGCTTTCCTCGTAGCTTGAAGTGGGTCTCTATCGGGCCGCAGAAGTCAACCCCAGCATTTACGAAAGGTCTGGCAGGTTGAACTCTCATTGCGGGTAGATTTCCCATGATTTGTGTCATCACTTTGGGCTTCACCTTGTTGCATCGGACACAATGTTGCACGATCGCTCGGCAATGCTTTTGCCTTTGATAGGCCAATAACGTTACCTGGTGACTGCCAGAAGTCCTTGAGGCCCAACATGGAGATTACGAATATGGATGTCTGTCATCACCATGGTCGTCAATGGGTGAGAGTACGGAAGCAACATTTGATGCTTAGCATCGTATGGTATCTCTGCGTTTGTTAGTCTGCCTCCGACACGGATAATATTTCCTTCATCGAGGAAAGGACACAAGCTGTTCAATGGACTGTTGTTGTTGACGCAATTGTGTTGTTGAAGCTGATGGAGCTCGTCCTTAAATCCTTCAGTAGATAAGCTATGAGAGTTCGAGCGCAAAATCCCATAAGGTTTATACAGGGGGTCTAAATTCACCTTTTCCGCCATCTTGGATTTTCTTTCCTGTGCCAATTGGTTTGTGACGTCACAAACAGTAGTGCAATGATGATGATGACGTCATCGCGGTTGTTGTTGTTGTATGGCTGAATGGGTACGGGGTACGGGGTATGGGTACTGAGTACGGTGTGGGAGTACGGGTACTGAGTACGGGTGCGGGGTACGGGGTACGGGTACGGAGTACAGGTGTGGGGCCAGACGTCACGTGATAAGACGTCACCTATCGTGAGAATTTGATAATGCTGCAAGTGTTGCGAATTAAATTATGATGACGTCATCGGTTGTTGTAAGGCTGAAGGGGTACGGGTACGGAGTAAATGGGTTTTGTCGGCCGGTTAGCCCGACACCACGTGATAAGACGTCACCTGCCGCGAGAATTTGTTAATGCTGCAAGTGTTGCGAAATTAAAAAGTCAAAGTTGTGCTGCTTGGGCTTTGCTGGGATTTGAACCTGGGGCATCGGTAGATTAAGAGACCTGTATCGCAGCCTCGAGGCTATCGAGGCTTCTGTGGGTTCTTATTTAATTTGTGTATACAAGCGCTGGGCAATCTAAAAATAGAATTTTTATTTTCCTTCGACCATGCTGCCCGTGGCTCTGATAAAAATTTTACCTAGCCGAATGTCTTAACAGATAAACAACAACAAGACTCGGTCCAGCCTCAACATCTGTTTTCGTTCTTTACAACAACAACAACAGCAAAAGCTTTTTCATACAAACAACCCAGGCCTTCGCAAATGACTGGTGATTAATTTGGGTCTGCTGATAAGAACAGTGTTTGAAAAATAATACCTACCTTGGTGTCGCTGAGGCCTTTTGTTTTGTTTGTTTGTTTGTATGATAAATTTATGCGCAAGGTTTATGCAATTGCAGCATATGCATTATAAATATAGAATTATTAGATTGACAAATTATCAAGCTTCAAATAAATTCCTATTGCATAACAACAACAAGATTCCCAATTTCGTCAGACTTATGATGTAATTATTCTGTGCGGAACGTACTGGATAAATCATATTTTTAAATACATATTAGACCCAATGCACGAATTTTAATTGCGGATTATGTTTTTAAAATATCCAAAGACAATTTTGATCTGGCGCAACCTTCAAATGGATTCCTTATCTAATATACATTAGACATATGTATGTAGGTGCAAATTCGAAAGTCTTCCATGCCGCGAAAGTTTATCGAGATAAACAAAGGGAAGTTTGCTCCATATATTGAAATTGATATGCAGCGAATTTACTGGGCCAGTTTCATAAAAATAAACATAGACAAAAATTTTGATCAGGTGCAAGTCTTTTGAAACCGGCAAGGCCGTTCCTTATCTAATATATTAAATATATGCAACATTATTTCATCATTTGTCGTTATTCTGATTTTTGTTTAGTTAATATTGCACAATAACGTATGAGGAGTATGAATGAACTTTTATGATGTTTCTATATTTGTCGGTTTTCTTTAAAATCACGTCTGCGGGTGTATATATCATTTGCAATTGTTTAATAATTGTTTGGGCCTTCTTCTTCTTCACAGTGATATAAAATTGAAACATGATTGAAGTTGTCACGGGGTGGTGGGTTGGCAAATTTTTGCTGTTACTTTGAGCTTTTTCTCAATTTTTATGTGAGGATCACAAAAACAATTGTAAAGAATACAAAGAGGGTTCAATTAGCGAGTAGGAAGAATATTATAAATAGTATTTTAAAGAAAATAAAAGAATATTTGTAATGTTTTAAAAAATCTGATTTATTTAAAAACCACTTATTATAATAAATTTTCAAAGCACATCGACTTTTGGAGTATTGTAAGTTAATCCATTTGTTGTTGTTGTTAGATTCAGGCATCCGTCCTCTTCTACATATTTATTAATGCTCTTCATCAAGTATGTTCACTGAGCTGTCTGATTTGATACTGGGCTGGTTGATTTGTTTTTTATTCAATAATGCCATGCTCTCGTAACTTCTCAATAATTGACACTATTTCATTAGTATGACTATCATTTCCGGCTTGTTGTGATCCTACCAATATGCGTAATCGATCAACTAGTTCATTGGGGTCATCCCAATAGATGTAATCAATATTGTCGTTTAGAATTCGCATTATACCCTTACCGGTATGCGGAGTGCGAATCAACTTTTTTATTATCTTTTTATATTTATAGCTTTTTGTTCCTTTTACTTGCTGGTTTTCCTTAAAATCACGTTTGTGGGCGCATGTGTCGTTTAGGATTGTTCGATAATTGCCCAAGTCTTGTTTTGAGTAACCCTTGGGACGTTTCGTAAAAATTAATGCAGCTAAGCCTTCAGTTATCTTATATTGCTTGCCGTTTATAAGAAAGATTTCTTTATCAACTTTTAATCTCGAATTACCAATATTCCATGCATTGTTATAATAGTACACTCCATAAGTTTTATCAAGTTCTGTACTGTCATTTTCAAGTAGTTCTTTATATTTGCTTAGTATCTAGTCTGGAGACTCTAATATCGGCGAATTATGTTCTCTCAATGTTGATGGATGTATAGGTGTGGCAAATTCATCATCATCAGCTTCTCCATCATCATCATCTCTCAATAGAGAATAATCCCTAAGAGGGGTGCTAGTTGGTTCCAGCTTTAAATATTTACGAGCAGGTGGTGTATATGTTTCATCATTCTGAGGTATTTCATCTTCTATCTCTTCTTCTTTTGGCTCAACTTTGACTGCATCTTTTGATTCCAATTTTGCATCTGTTACTAATTGTTTAAGAGGTTTTGTGATTGGTTTAAAGGTTTCCTCCAGATATGTTGCTTGTTGAAGTCTTCCAGCTTTTAAAGCTTTATATTTCTTTCTAATTGAATTTTTGATTTTTACAATGTTCTCAAGCAATTGAATATCCTTTTCATAGCCCATTTTAGCCAAAGGTCCCTTTAACTGATTTATTAACGGTCTGTTCACTGAGCTGTTTGATTTGGTACTGAGCTGTTTGATTTCGCTACAAGTTCATTTATTCAATAATCTCATGCTCTCGTAACTGTTTAAGTATCCAAAATATTTCTTTTCCTTCTCTAGTTGGCGCTAAGCATCTCAATCGATCAACTAGCTCATTGGGGTCGTATAAGTTTGAATTTTCATCATCATCATCATAATCTTCATCTTCAATGTTTAATTGGGGGTGTTTGTAGCGGTACTGACGAAAGTTGTCAGTATATTTATTTGAATCTTCAACCATCTTGACTCGTTTTCCTGTGACTTCGTTAATTGATTCTAAATCCGAACTTTGCAAATTTTCATCATCATTTTCTGCAGAAGTATACGATTGTGACTCATCATCTTGGGTTTTACAAGGGTATTGACAAATTTTACCATAGTTTTCACTATTTTTATTTACATCTTCAACAAACTTTGCTCGTTTTGTAAATGGCTCTAAATCTGAGCTCTGATCTGTTCCAAGAAACGAATTTTTGTTATTATATAGTTCCGCATGATTCTTTTCATATTTATCCATCTGCACCCCCTAGAGAAAATATTACTAGAACTGTTCTCGCTGTTACCATGTTCGGAAACTGTTTTTGGTGTTTGAATTTGTAAATATTCCCGACTTTTTCTTATTTTCATCATTTTATTTCTAATGTTTTCTGTGGGACTATGTCTATTATCATCATCATACTCCATAGCATTATAGATATCTTCATCAGTATGAATTAGTGATCTATCATTATCTTCATATTCTCTGCTTCTGGATGCATGCGTTGGTCCTTTTTTATGCCTAGCAAGACTCTCTCGACGAGTGAATGTCTTGTTACATTCCGTGCACTCAAACATAGTGATCACAAGTTACTGCACTATATCGAGCGAGGTAAGTATTTATATACTGGCGTCGGTGCACCGGTGTTGGTGTGACGCCAGCGTTGGCGCACCGGTGTTGGTGTTTGGTGCACCGGTGGGTGCACCGGTGTTGGTGTTTGGTGCACCGGTGTTGGTGCACCAACATTGGTGCACCGGTGCACCGGTGTTGGTGTGACGCCAATATTGGTGTACCGGTGTTGGTGTTTGGTGCACCGGTGGGTGCACCGGTGTTGGTGTTTGGTGCACCGGTGGGTGCACCGGTGCACCGGTGTTGGTGTGACGCCAATATTGGTGCACCAGTGTTGGTGTTTGGTGCACCGGTGGGTGCACCGGTGTTGGTGCACCAACATTGGTGCACTGTTGCACCGGTGTTGGTGTACCTGGTCTACCTAATCTACCTGGTCTACCTGATCTACCTGGTCTACCTGGTCTACCTGGTCTACCTGATCTACCTGGTCTACCTGATCTACCTGGTCTACCTGGTCTACCTAATCTACCTGATCTACCTGGTCTACCTGAACTATATAGGTGACTATCCGCATGCCTATATATCAGTATAACTGTAACTATCAGTGTAGCAACATGAATGAAAAACTATTGAGGGATATTATAAAAAAAACATGTGATGCTATAGGAAGGAAGTATAATGCCCTCAAGACCTGTAAAATTGAACCAGAAGCTCAGTTGGAGGAAACCTTTAAACCAATAACCTGCACGCTGGGAAAGCTCACATCAGTCAAACTTGAGGCAGAAGAAGAGATTAAAGAAGAGAACACTGAAGAAACATGTACACCACCACGTAAATATACAGCTACATAGCTATACAGGTAGAGAACTACACTGCTATACAGGTAGGCAGCTACACAGCTATACAGATAGACAGCTACACAGCCATACAGGCAGGTTGGTCTGGTCTGGTCTGTCTGATCAATCCTCCCAGTCTGTCCACCTATTACCTGGAGCTGATAAAATCTCTAATTTATCCAGCGGATCGGTTGATAAATATTTTCAGTGACATATTGAAATTGAAATTGAAAATTGATTATAGTTATGGTGGATTAGAAGAAAAACAAAAAATATGATTATGAAATTTATTGATATAAAGTGTACATATTTATTAGAGCTATTTAAATTACAATTATAATACCATTAAAAGCTGAAGTATTCATACACATAATTTTTAGGACCCCACACACATAAAAATCACCATACCTTTGTAAAAACAATCCAATTCATCGGTTATTAGGACTACACACATTTTATATCTCAACCGCCAATCATCCAATAACACTAGTAGCCCTGTAATGTAACAAGTCCAGGCATAAAACCGTTAATACTTTAAACCACCAAACATCAATCTTATGGTTAAATTATTGATTAAATAAATTGATAATATTAGTCGCATCAATTCTAGTTTTTATTTCTTATAATATGCTGTTATATTTATATATGTTAACCTAATTTATATTAATCTACTGTGCAATTAATCTATTTCCATAATACTATAATGACCCCACGGTAACGTTTCATAGGAATTCTTCATTAAATATCTCTTGTCATCGTGTGGGCTTAGCGCGATTTTGGACTGCGTAACTGTGCTTACCTGATGTTTTTGACTCTGAATTAAATTTTGGTGTACTATTTTCTCTATATTTTTATCCAAACATTCTTTATAATCATTAAAAGTAATTCGATTTTTGACAATGTTTCTTTTCACACCTTTGGATTTTTTGCTGTTATCTTCACCAGCTACCCGGACCGCATACATCTTTGACCTTAGACCGATAAACTCTGTCATTATGCTACCATTATTTTCATCCTTCATGAGGCCCAGCACTTTTTTATTAACTAGAGGGATGCCCCAGATGTTATTGTGCGGATAGTCACTTGTATCGAAATGTGTATAGCAATCGCGTTTAATTATTTCATATAAATCGGGGCAGGTAACTTCATATATGAGTGAATCTGTATCAGTGTAGCAAACTGCACACTTGGAATTAAATTGGGGCATCATGTAGTTATAATGGAAATCATAAATTGTAGTCTTAGCCAAGTCTAGAATACACATACCTACATATATGGGCTTATTAAAATAAATTTCGGTTTTTTTAAGTTCAATGGCTACCAGGTTCTCATTGAAAATTGTTGATGCTTTGAATTCGGGCTTTGAAATGAGGGCTTCAGCACCGTATCTTCCCAACCATTTAGTTACCAGCTTAACAATACTATGTTTCCTAACATTTTCCATGGTTTTACCAAAGACAGCATTATTCATAAGTTTAAAGAGATTTTTCTCGAAATCATTTTTGGCTAATGTTCGAAGATTGGTGTTGAGATCAATGTATGATTTGAGCCACGTAGATTGATTGAATTGAAGAATTTTATGAATTTTTTTTAATTTTAATCCGTGAAGGAGTGCTTGCTTTAAATTTCTGTAATGTAAAACATATTTTATTTTATTCTCAACAGTAGCTAAAAGTTTACTCTGTTTTGAACCAGAAGGTGCTTTATGTTCGGAGCAAAAAGGGAGATCTTTATGGAGGTCGTGAATTTCATGAGGATATTCTAGATCCACTTCCAAAATGTAACCTGTAGGCGAATCTTCGGGCACGTCTTCCACCTTAAAGCTATCTACATTTTCTAGCCACTTGAAGCCGCTGTGAGGTAGAAGTTGAGACATCGCCCAACCATATTGGTTATTAATATCATTATACATGAGGAAAACTGACTCAAGGGATGGATTGTGGTCCGCCATGTATTTATTGTTGGCCCTTGCATACCGTTTTGAGCATTGGCTAAGGCCGCCACGAATACCTCTCTCTACAAACATGAGCATATCTATGTCGGTTAATAGCTCTAATGTAACTGTTCCGTCTCGGAACAACTGAAAAGAATCAAACCTAAAAAGTAACCCCCGACGAAATCCCAAAAAATTAAACACACAAATTTAACGATTAACTATTTATTAAAAAACCAAATATGACACCAAATATGTAGATACATACAAATCTAATCACTAAAAACCTTAAACAAATCAACACCGAATTAAACAAACATCACATAAATACATAAAAACTATGAACCGACATCATCATCCTGAAAATCGTCGAAATGCCGTCGGCAAATCGCCAATCTGAAAACAATAACAAATGAAGAAAATGATAAACAAATTCCACAAAAAAAATACATACCTCACAACACTAACTCCAGACTCCGCCTCCCGAAAATCCCACCAACCTCAAATATCCCTGAAATAAATAAAATTAGTTACTAGACAAGAATGTTAAAAGCAAACAAACTTACCAACAAGAAGTCAACTCCATTTGACAGATGTGGGAAGGAAGAAGATAAACAGCTGTTCAAGTAACTACATGAACCGAAAATTATGTACATTAAACCAAGTTCCCCACCAATTTTTATTGTTCAAGACTTCGATAAATATGGACAGACGGCGAGGTTCGAGTCAGATCACTTCTAGATCTTCAAGCGCGCTTTGAGCTTCGAAGATATCAATAAAATTCGAGTTGGAGAATTTTATTCCAAGTGATTTCAATCATTAAATAAAGGGATCGAGTTGAAATTCCTTTATCATATCCACACTGACGAGCTTGAGTCAGTCAAGATAGCAGACAGGAAAAACCAGAGTTGAAGGTTTCTTCCTTTATCCGATACGAGATCCGCTGACGAGTCTGAGTCAGCATCTCCACCATCGTTCATAGATAAGATAAAATTCGAGTTTGAGAATTTTATTACAACTGGCTTCAATCATTAAATAAAGGGATCGAGTTGAATTCCCTTCATCATAACCATACTGACGAGTTTGAGTCAGTACCCATAGCAAATAGAAAAAAACCCGAGTTGAAGGTTTTTTCTCATCACATTCGAGATCCACTGACGAGCTTGAGTCAGCATCTCCATCAAAGAGGTCGTGGGACCTTCGTAAACATTAATAAAGAAAAATCGAATTTACAGCAAACTATTACACGGACAATTTTGGCTTACATTATATCGCAGCGATTGCATGAAATTCCTCATAGAGCGAAGCAGCAAGCAGCAAGACATCAGCGAAATCAAAGGAAAATCGCAGAAAGCAAGTCAACGGCTGACATACAGGTGGCGTGATTCCGAAAGAATAATAATTTAAGGTATCTCACAATAATTAAAAAAGGGGATATTTCGGACATTTCGAATAATTATTAGTGGATTTAGTACTGAATTATAATAAAGTTAATATTGAATTTAATATTAAATAGGAAATTGTTATTAAAGAATAAAGTATCAGTGAATTATTGAAAGGAACATCTTTTATTTGAACACACCCTCCGGCACCTTCTTTTAAGATCAGAGATTAAATTGCTAAATCTGATCATTTGGTCCTTCGAGCCGGATCGTGATTCAAATAAGGTAACTTTCTCCTAGCATAAAGATGGAAGCCCTAATAAAACAACAAGAAGAAGTCCGAGATAGAATCGACAAATCCTTTCGAAATTATTTAAAGGATGGGCCATCCAGAAAAACAGAACAGTATTTTAAAAAAAAGCTCAAGACGCTCGACGATGACTGGGCAGAATACAAAACCAACCATCGGCAAATTACAACATTGAAAACCAAGAAGGATGAAAAGGATCTACCATACTTCAAAGATGACTGGTACATAGACACGGAAACGGCATACATTGATATATACTCCAGGATCGACGAAGAATACCATAACATTCTTCCACCAGCAGACCAGGCATCAAGAGCCGAGCAATCTTCAGCAGAGTTCAACCTCAGCCAAATAGCTCACCACAGTAATGATGTAAAGCTCCCGCGAATTTCAATTCCAACATTTGCCGGGGACTACGCGTCGTGGCCATCATTTTTGGATCTATTCTCCAGCCTCATACACAACAAGACATCGTTATCAGGAGCTCAAAAACTCCAATACCTCAAAGCCCATTTATCCGGAGAAGCACTACGACTTCTCAGCAACACATTAATCAGCGACGCCAATTACGAACCAGCATGGAAACTTCTCGTCGAAAACTATGATAACAAACGAGCATTGTTGAAAACCCAGCTCGATATCCTACTCAGTCAAACTAAGCTAACTAGAGAGTCTGCTCAAGGAATCAAGGAACTAAAAACAAGAACACATGAATGCCTCACCGCCATAGAGAATCTGGAGATCTCTGTTCAAAACTGGGATCCCATTCTCATACATATATTAGTCCAGAAGCTACCAGCCGAAACACACGTATTATGGGAACAATCACAAAGCCATAAATCAAAACGATCAATACCAACGTGGACAGAACTACGCGAATTCTTGGAGACCCGGTTTAGAACATTAGAAGCCATCAGCAAGCCAGCCAACAGCAAGATTGATCATTATGAACACAAGCGACGAGAACAGACACAAAGAAGAGCACAAACATTTCACGTGTCAAACCACAGCACATGCAGCTTGTGTAAAGGTCCACACATCATAAGAAAATGTCCAAAGTACTTGCAACAAACCATAGACGAGAGGTATAAGACAGCCAAGTCCAAGGATCTATGCATCAATTGCTTAGGAACGAACCACCGCGTGTCCCAATGTCCTAGCAATACTAGATGTTTTCAATGTGGAGGAACACACCATACATCCCTGCACAGAGCGCAACAAGAGAGGCAAGGCAGCAACAACGATGAAAAACCAACAAGAGCAAGTGTTGAACCACCTATATCCCAGGCAAGTACATTTTTCTCCCACGCAGATCCCTATGAAAACCAACAAGTACTACTAGCGACAGCTCTGGTTACAGTAGTATCCCCGACGGGACAACAACAGGTCTGCAGAGCGCTGATCGACCCCGGGTCACAAAGATCATTTGTGCGAGAAGCAGTAGGGCAGAATTTACGACTCAAGCGAGAATCCACACAAACCTCAATTTCGGTAATCAGCAACCTACCAGCCGGTGAAATGACAAGTAGGGTAACGCTACAGTTACAATCAAGAACTCAGCCAAGCAAAAAAACCCAGGCACAGGCTCTCGTCCTTACAAAAATCAGTAATCCTTTACCGAACGAAGAATGCTCTAGTAAGAACTGGACCCACCTGGAAGGACTCCAATTGGCAGACCCAACATTCCGTAAGCCGGGCCATATAGACATCCTCTTGGGAGCCGACGTATATACTGACATCATCATGGAGGGTTTGAGAAAGGGCGCTGATGGAACACCAGCAGGCCAAAACACAATATTTGGCTGGATCATCACTGGAAACACAAGTCCAACATCACAAATGGACACGAGCGCACAAACTTTCTTCACGCAGATAACCCCCGAGTGCGACCTGAGGAAATTCTGGGAGTTGGAAGAACTTCCATCAAGACCGAAATGGACAAAGGAAGAATCACTGTGCGAAACCCATTTTGCCAACAACGTGACAAGAGGTGACGATGGACGTTATCAGGTTCGACTTCCATTCAACACGGAGCAAGAACACATCCAATTTGGATCATCCAGAAATATAGCCATCCGAACGCTTATCCAAATGGAAAAACGGTTCCAGCAAGACCCAGCCCTAAAATGCGATTATGGAAAATGCATCCGAGAGTATCTAACATTAGGCCACATGACAACGACCAATACCCCAGAATCAGCACTCCAGAGGCAATCATCGGACGGCACAACGACATATGGATGCTGCTATCTCCCTCATCATGCTGTCCTCAAGCCAAGCAGCACAACCACTAAGCTGCGTGTCGTATTCGACGCATCACGCCCGACTTCCAACGGAAAATCACTAAACAGCGCATTACTGAATGGACCAGTGATACAGGACTCTCTCATGACCATCCTCATGCGATGGAGAAAGTACCGCATCGCATACATGGCGGACGTCGAAAAAATGTACCGCCAAATACGAATACATCCAGAGGACGCAGACTATCAACGGATCGTCTGGAGAGACTCCCCTACCGAACCCATACGAGACTATACATTAAGGACCGTAACATTTGGCACAAAAAGCGCACCATTTCTAGCCATAAGAACGATGCACCAATTGGCAAAGGATGAAGCCACGAAATATCCAATCGGCTCAGAGGCTCTACTCAATGACTTCTACGTCGATGATTTAATGACTGGAGCAGACACTATCAAAGAAGCAACTCAAAAACAAGAGCAATTGATCAATCTACTACGTTCAGGAGGACTGGAACTAAAGAAATGGGCAGCAAACCATGACGACATATTAAAGAACGTTCCAGAGACTGATCGAGAAATCACGTTTCCCCTCGCGGTAAACGCTGAAGAGGTCAAGGCACTTGGACTATCATGGAACCCATCAACAGATTCGCTCTCATACAAAGTAACCATGGATTTTGACGACACATCATATACAAAACGGAAAATACTGTCCGAGATTGCAAGATTATTCGATCCCATCGGATGGCTCACACCAATTATCATCAGTGCAAAGGTTCTAATACAAAACCTGTGGCTCCTAAAGATCGATTGGGACGAGACAGTTCCTATTACTATAGAAGAA
This sequence comes from Thereva nobilitata, assembly GCA_963855945.1. NCBI lineage: Eukaryota > Metazoa > Arthropoda > Insecta > Diptera > Therevidae > Thereva > Thereva nobilitata. The sequence goes on from OY979695.1 coordinate 92,517,474, forward strand.
CAGTGGCGAAAATTCCGCTCAAACCTCCAAACAATCCAAACCATCCAGATTCCTCGATGGATACAAACCAGCAATGCAACCCAAACTGTCGAACTTCATGGATTCTCCGACGCATCCATCAAGGCTTACGCCGCAGCCGTATATATCCGCACACAGGACAGAACAGGAACGATCCACTGTCGTCTACTGGCAGCAAAAAGTAAGGTAGCACCGATAAAAACCGTATCATTGCCAAAATTAGAGTTGTGCGGTGCACACCTATTGGCTAAATTACTCGCCCAAATCAAGAAAGACATGAAAATGGAGCAGGTCATAACAACAGCATGGACTGATTCAACCATCGTACTCGCTTGGTTACGCAAACATCCCTCCTCTTGGGAAACTTTTGTGGCTAATCGAGTTTCAAACATCCATCAATTACTAGACCAAGGTAGCTGGAATCACATCCGAACGGAGGAAAATCCAGCGGATTGTGCCACTAGAGGAACCACTCCAGAAGAACTGAAACAGCACAGCCTATGGTGGGAAGGACCACCATGGCTTCAACAAGCGAAGGAACTATGGCCAAAACGTAAGGAAGTCCCAGACACCACAATGGGACAGCGAAAAACTGTAACCAATTTACATATAAAAACGAATTCCAAAATCTCCAACCTGCTAAACAACTATTCTTCGTTAAACAAATTACTTCGAGTCACAGCCTATTGTCGTCGATGGTTAAATCTACTCAAACCAAAATCCCACAGAGCGCCAGCCACACACTTAACTGCTAAGGAGATTCAAACGGCGTTAACACATTGGATAAGGGTCACCCAAGACATGGAATTTAGAGACGAGATCCTGAAGCTGCAATCCAACCAATCCATATCCAGTAAAAGTAGGCTATTGAAATTAACTCCTTTCCTCGACCAGGAAGGAATCCTAAGATTAGGAGGACGCATCCAGAACGCAGACATACCATTCGCTACACGCCACTCCATCATCTTACCGGAGAAAGCAACATTAACCGCATTAATAATAGACAATACCCATCAAACTACAATGCATGGAGGAACTCAATTGATGCTAAACACACTCCGAGAAAGATACTGGATCATCCATACAAGAAACGCTGTTAGAAAACACAATCATAAATGTATGCAATGTTTTAGACAACTAGCAACAGGAAGAACACAACTAAAACCATCATCCCCAAAACGGCCAATAATAAAAAGACCATTTGAGGCCGTGCCATGTGGACCGGAGATCCGAAAACGAACGATACCACGTAAAATCCCAACCACTAGAAAACGGCAACCACATCCAGAAGGACAAGAGGAAGTACCACGAAAACGCATCAAACTAGAGACCTATCGCCAGCGACAACAACCTCCAAAGGACGTAATCGTGGAAAAGGAGCTCTGGACATTAATTAAAAACACAAATATACCTTGGGAGCAGATCAAAAGGGCAAAGAAGAGTTTTAGACTGCGTTTAACCATAGGAATAGTACGCTGCATCAAAACAGCAGCCAACAAAATACGTGTCTACTTACAAGGTAAAAACCCAAATAATGAAAATCAAAAAACGAAATCGAACATAGAACATTAAAAAATAATTGAATTATTAAAACAAAAAAAAAAGGGAAAACAAACGACTATTTACTCAAATCATCACATTCACTTTAAATTAGCAGGTGTTCTACATGGTAAATAACTTTAAAAATTTGAAGCTAAGCGCTTCAAGGCGGGGGAGAATGTTCCGTCTCGGAACAACTGAAAAGAATCAAACCTAAAAAGTAACCCCCGACGAAATCCCAAAAAATTAAACACACAAATTTAACGATTAACTATTTATTAAAAAACCAAATATGACACCAAATATGTAGATACATACAAATCTAATCACTAAAAACCTTAAACAAATCAACACCGAATTAAACAAACATCACATAAATACATAAAAACTATGAACCGACATCATCATCCTGAAAATCGTCGAAATGCCGTCGGCAAATCGCCAATCTGAAAACAATAACAAATGAAGAAAATGATAAACAAATTCCACAAAAAAAATACATACCTCACAACACTAACTCCAGACTCCGCCTCCCGAAAATCCCACCAACCTCAAATATCCCTGAAATAAATAAAATTAGTTACTAGACAAGAATGTTAAAAGCAAACAAACTTACCAACAAGAAGTCAACTCCATTTGACAGATGTGGGAAGGAAGAAGATAAACAGCTGTTCAAGTAACTACATGAACCGAAAATTATGTACATTAAACCAAGTTCCCCACCAATTTTTATTGTTCAAGACTTCGATAAATATGGACAGACGGCGAGGTTCGAGTCAGATCACTTCTAGATCTTCAAGCGCGCTTTGAGCTTCGAAGATATCAATAAAATTCGAGTTGGAGAATTTTATTCCAAGTGATTTCAATCATTAAATAAAGGGATCGAGTTGAAATTCCTTTATCATATCCACACTGACGAGCTTGAGTCAGTCAAGATAGCAGACAGGAAAAACCAGAGTTGAAGGTTTCTTCCTTTATCCGATACGAGATCCGCTGACGAGTCTGAGTCAGCATCTCCACCATCGTTCATAGATAAGATAAAATTCGAGTTTGAGAATTTTATTACAACTGGCTTCAATCATTAAATAAAGGGATCGAGTTGAATTCCCTTCATCATAACCATACTGACGAGTTTGAGTCAGTACCCATAGCAAATAGAAAAAAACCCGAGTTGAAGGTTTTTTCTCATCACATTCGAGATCCACTGACGAGCTTGAGTCAGCATCTCCATCAAAGAGGTCGTGGGACCTTCGTAAACATTAATAAAGAAAAATCGAATTTACAGCAAACTATTACACGGACAATTTTGGCTTACATTATATCGCAGCGATTGCATGAAATTCCTCATAGAGCGAAGCAGCAAGCAGCAAGACATCAGCGAAATCAAAGGAAAATCGCAGAAAGCAAGTCAACGGCTGACATACAGGTGGCGTGATTCCGAAAGAATAATAATTTAAGGTATCTCACAATAATTAAAAAAGGGGATATTTCGGACATTTCGAATAATTATTAGTGGATTTAGTACTGAATTATAATAAAGTTAATATTGAATTTAATATTAAATAGGAAATTGTTATTAAAGAATAAAGTATCAGTGAATTATTGAAAGGAACATCTTTTATTTGAACACACCCTCCGGCACCTTCTTTTAAGATCAGAGATTAAATTGCTAAATCTGATCAGTAACGTCAGTATATTTTAACATGGCATCCCAAGTATAACCTGGAAGCGTATAATAGTGAGCAGGATCTAGTCCATACGTTTGATGACAGCTTTCACGGAATTGTTCAAAAACATCTGCCAAGAGTAAGACATCTGTCTTTAAATATAAGTCGGAATATTCGCCTAAGCATTGAATATCGAATTCATTCCAAATATTGCAGGCATGTGTATAATCTTCTTGACTAATATTGGTGTCATTTAATTTATTATAAAATTGTGAAATATCAGGAAGTTTGGTCTCTACAAATTTGGATGTACTATTAAAATAATCGTAGGGATATACCCCTTTCCGTGTTAACAAATTAAACTGTTTATCTAATAAATTTGTGAATTGTGATTGTAAAATGTGATAACTGTTTAAATACGAGGATAGAGTATCAAGACTACTTGCCATGAATTTAAAGGAATCAATGAATCTAAATTTGATTGGATATTCATCTAAATGCTTTGTGAATGAGATGTACCGTTCTTTGTTAATAGGCAGGAGATCAACGCGACCTTGGAGATCGGAAGCTATATTTTTAATTATAAAATGAGAATCGTAGCCGCTAAGGTTGTGAAAAATAACAGGGATGGTGTGACTATCTTTAAAGTTTATATTACACCCCTCATGTGCTGGACCTCTGTACTTACCAGTTAGATGGCAATGATCGCGCACCTTCTTATCATCCGCCGTAAATGGTTTCTCACATATATGACAGAGTGAGGTGGACTCAAAAAACTCAATCTCTTGTGCAGTCATTGTGTCCATGGGGAGCGGGTGAAGAAAAACGGTTTCCACATCTTTAGCAAACTTCTCCAATTCATGCACAAACCACTCAATGCAGTCCTCACCACGGTAAGACCTGAAAAACGATAGCGTGGGGTCATATGAACACTTAACATAAAAGCCCACACTACATGGTATATGATTTTGATACTTATTTCTATCTGCACATTCTACCAATAGACATTCTAAATCTGCGTAAATAACAAACGGAGCTTGTACTTTATTTTTATAATTGTAAAATCTAACATCTTTTTGGTCATCTCTCGGTAGACGGATTCTGCATTCATTCAGGTTCTTACAGTCCTCTAGGTGCTGCTGTAATGCATCGGACGAGTAAAAGTAGTGGAGGCAACGATCGCAAAAGTATTTCTTGCCATAATGACTAGATAGCTGTGATGATAGCAGCCGGGAGAGGTTCTTGATCCAAACGAAGTGGTATCTGATGTGTTCGAACTCAACAAAAGACAGACCACCCAACACTGAAACTATATGCTGCCCAGGCAACACTGGACATGACACCGCTAGCATCAAAGGGAGCTGGAAGCGAAGCAGAACTTCACTTTGGTGTGTGACTCCGGCGTTGACAGTGGACGAGTGAAAAAAAAAAAGAAGTTTAACCCGTTAACCCTTTCTTAAGTGTTCTAGTTCTGTATAATTGAAATTGATAAAAGTAAAGTTTTGTACATTAAATAAATAGATAAAAAAAAAGAGAAATAAACCATAAATTGTGAACTGAATAAACATAATGGTCCTTCGAGCCGGATTTCCTGCTACCAATGGAAATGAAAAAAAAACCAGGAATGATAACGTTTCGCCGAAAATCGCGCTTGTTCCCCAGGTGGTAACAAAGGAAAAAGCGCATGAATTATAAGGTCGACTTTGTTGAAAATTTCAATTTTTTTATCGTGTAAAAAAAATTAAACTAACCAAGCTTTATTTTTAGAGGTAAAAAACGGAAGAATTTTTTCTTTACAAGAGAAAAAAACGGTATTGTTGGATTACCGTATTATATACACGACCATGCGGTTCTAACAAAAGAATGGAGTTACCTAAAGTAACCTCTACAAATTTAATAAAAAAAAGTACTTATAAATAAGGAACTTGTGTAAGTACTTAGTACCTAGTAGTGAATTAATCTGAATTATTAGTTTTTTTTTGTTTTGGAATAACTCTTATCGGTTTTTTATTTTATTACCAATTTTGTTTGTGGTTAAACCGAACCTATTTAGTGAACTTACAAACGGTTCTTGTGAATTTAATAGATATCTACTCCCTTTGAAAACAAAGTGAACTATTTTTTTTGTGGTAAACTGAACCTATTTAGTGAACTTACAACCTATTATTATAATAGACATCTACTCCCTTTGAAAAAAAAGTGAACTATTTTTTTTGCCTCTCTTTGTTTAGACTAAATTTAAATTAGTGTCCTATATAAACATTTTCTTTTTTTTCTTCGGAATTATATCAATATTTGTTGTGAAGGTGGAACGACCTTTTCCCAAACCAAGTTTATTGGTTAACTTTATGAAGAGTTAAAATAACTACCCTTGGCTAATCGAAAGCCATTTGTATAACGCTACGTTTCTTCCCTTAGTTGATTGAGTTCATGCGTTGATCACCATGTCCGTTCCCTCAGAGCGTGAACCAGATACTATAACCACACCCCTAACCTACAAAACGGAATTGGAAGTGTTGATAGTACAACAAAATCAAGCACAGCAGCAGTTAGTTAAAATACAACAAAATCATAAAAAGACAGCCAAAGTGAATCTGACAAAGGGTTATTTACAAGGCCGCTTAATTTTGTTAGACGATTCGTTTAAAATCTTCCGTAACACCCACCGAGTTATAATTCAACTTGCTACTACCGCAAATATTCCACTTAGTGAAATTGATTATTTTGAGAACGACCAATACAGTATGTACGAAAACTTATACCTAGAAATAAAGGGTAGCATTTTAGACATCATGCCCAGTGACGCCAATATTGAGAGTGTTTCAAATGTTTCCCTTCTTCCCGAGAGGAACCCGGAAATCAAGTTGCCACGAATAGAGCTCCCTACATTTTCGGGAAAATATACGGATTGGATTCCCTTTAGAGATCTGTATATAGCTTTGATTCACACTAACACCCATCTCACGCAAGCTGAAAAGCTTCAATACTTAAAGGGTTCGTTGACCCAGGAAGCGGCACAAGTGATAAAGCATATAGCAATCACAGACTCAAATTACGATTTAGCCTGGCAAACCTTAACCAGTCGTTACCATCATACCAAAATACTTGCCGATGCTCATCTGAAAGGGTTATTCAACTTGCCCGTGATTACACAACCAACCGCATTGAACATTAAGCGACTAATTGATAGAACTAAAGAAAGTTTGTTTGCTCTAAAGAACCTAAACATTCCAGTGGATACCTGGGATGCTATAATAGTATTTATGATTACCCAAAGATTAGATGGTGAGACCCGAAAAAATTGGGAGCAGTCTTTAAATTCCTCCATGGAGATACCACGACTAGAAGCATTGTACTCGTTTTTGGAAGTTACCTTTAGATCTCTTGAAGCTGTAGACAATGTTAAGCCAAATTTATACCCTAAAGGTAGCACTAAACCACAATTGGACCAAACCTTTAAATATGGAAAAGGCAGTACCCGAATATTCCACACAACCGTAGATCCCCCCTGCCCAGTTTGTGCACAATCGCATTTTTTGTATCGCTGTGAAATATTCAAAGGTTTCAATAAGGAACAAAAGGAAGACCTCATTAGAAAAAGCCGACTTTGTCTTAACTGTTTGGTTCCCGGTCACGTCGTAAAACATTGCAAACAAACAACACACTGTCGTAAATGTAATAAGAAACACCACACCCTGCTGCATTTCAATGTCGACCCGTCACAAAGTTCGCAGTCACAGAGGTTAACATTGACCAGTGCTAGTGCCAACGAAAATGCGCAGGTTTGTTATGGATCCATCAATCAAAATATTAACAGTACTCACTCCTATCTGGGAGATGACCCGGAAGTTCTTCTTGCAACGGCAATAGTTAAAGTTGTCACCCCCGAAGGTGAATTTAAACTGAGAGCATTGTTAGATCCAGGTTCCCAGACATCATTCATACGTGAAGATGTAGTCCAGCGCCTGAGACTACCAAAAAAGAATATCCATCTATCACTCAATGGTATTAGTGAAATACCACTTGGGATGTGTAACAAGGCTGTTTTCTTGTGTATTTCCAATCATAATTTGACTTCTACTGTAAAGGTGAAGGCGTTTGTTTTACGCACGCTGACAAAAGTGCTACCTAGGCGGAAAATACATTCGAGTATTTTGCAATCGAAACCAAACTTACCACTGGCTGATCCGGATTTCCACTGCCCAGGCCCTATTGATCTATTACTAGGGTCTGATGTGAATGTGAACATATTGCTAGAAGGCCAATACAAGTTACCTGAAGGTCCGCTGATGCAAAACACCATATTTGGTTGGATAATTTCCGGTCCTATTATAGGCAATAATAAAATACTTGACACACATACCACTACCACTACGTTGTTTACAGAGACGAACGTTGATACTCTACTACGAAAGTTTTGGGAGCAAGAGGAAATACCAGCATCAAGATTGTTGAGTTCAGAAGAAGCGTCCTGTGAAGAGCACTTCTTGAAATCTCATTTCCGGGATGCATCAGGTCGGTTTGTAGTTTCCCTGCCATTCAGAGCAGTTCTCCAGGGCTTGAATCCACCCAAATTTGGCGATAGTCAAACTAGTGCTGTAGCGCGTTTTGTCCAATTGGAAAGAATGTTCAAGAGAAAGCCAGACCTTCAAAGGGATTATGACAAATTTATGGAAGAGTATGAAAGTTTAGGTCATATGACACTAGTTGGAAACTTACAGCAAGACACCAAGAACTCTTCAAGTTACTTCCTACCGCATCATGGAGTCTATAAAAAATCGGATAATACAGCAAAATTAAGAGTTGTCTTCGATGGATCTGCTCAATTACCTGATGGCACTTCCCTCAACTCTGAGTTGTCTTCCGGCCCAGCCCTACAGCGTGAGTTGTCCTCCAACCTTCTTCGATGGCGCAAACATCGAGTAGCATTCTCCTGCGACATAGAAAAGATGTTTCGACAAATATGGGTAAACCCAAGAGACACCAGTTATCAACAGATTCTTTGGCGTAAAAATGCTTATGAGCCAATCTCGGTCTACAAACTGAATACAGTCACTTACGGAACAACAAGTGCTCCTTATCTTTCAATTAGATGTCTGCATCAATTAGCTAAAGACGAAGAATCTCAGTATGCATTGGCCTCAAAGGTGTTATTAGAGGACACTTATGTCGACGACGTTACATCAGGAGCCCATGATATTGACTCAGGACACGAACTACAGTTGCAGTTAAGACAGCTTTCGCTGTCAGGAGGATTTCATCTAAGGAAGTGGCGATCCAACTCCAGTGAGTTACTTACGTCTCTTCCCCCCGAGGATCGAGACCCCTCAACCTTGTTAAACATTGATAGTCATCAACCTATTAAGGCGTTAGGTATTTACTGGGACACCTTGCAAGACGACTTCTGCTTTAAGGTAAATTTACCACAATCACCACCACCCACTAAAAGGAGCCTACTGTCAGACACCGCCCGATTGTTCGATCCGCTTGGATGGTTAGCTCCCCTTACAATAATAGCGAAGATTATGTTGCAGAAGCTTTGGTTAGCTGGTTTATCCTGGGATGACAAAATTCCAGAAAATTTGAATTCAGAATGGCGTGAATTTCGAGATTCTTTGCACAAAATTGAACATATCCGAATACCTCGGTGGATACAATTCTCCCACAAGGTTAAACATTTTCATTTACACGGATTTGCGGATGCGTCACAAAGTGCTTACGCTGCGGTCGTCTATTCAAGAATTATTGATGATTCAGATAGAATAATAACTCGTCTACTTACAGCCAAAACTAAGGTTTCACCTCTTAAGCAAGTGACCCTTGCCAGACTAGAACTTTGCGCTGCCACCCTGTTAGCAAAATTAGTTACAAAAGTTAAAACCTCTCTAAATGTTGCTGACCTATCGTGTTCATATTGGACGGATTCAATGATCGTGCTAGCCTGGATAAGGGCAAGACCGAGTCGATGGAAGGTCTATGTGCGGAATAGAGTATCCGAAATCCAACAACTGACCAACATAGAAAATTGGAACTACATTGCTTCGAAAGAAAACCCAGCTGATTGTGCGTCGCGAGGAGTCTGTGCTGCCGAGCTTAAGTGCCATCCGCTCTGGTGGACAGGACCACCGTGGCTGAAATTTCCCAGCGCTGGTTGGCCAAAACACAATACTGCAGTTTTAGACACCGAGGTAGAACAGAGAGCGACCATTGTTTTAACTTGCAACACAAGTGAGTATCCAGAGTTCTTACAAAGATATTCCTCACTATCCAGATTAACAAGAGTTACAGCACTATGTCTCAGATTTGTGAACAACTGCAAAACAACTTCAAAGGCCGTACATGGCTTTTTGAGAACATCCGAACTTCGCCAGGCATTGAACTTAATTATCAAAGCCACACAGTACCATGAGTTTTACAACGAAATTTCCTTATTGAAAAACGATCAGTCCTTAAATTCGAGAAGCCGTCTTATGGCCTTAGCCCCATTCTTGGACAAGGAAGGAATCCTTAGAGTTGGTGGAAGATTGAGAAATGCAAACTTATCGGAATCAATGAAACACCCGATCTTACTGTCAAATTTAAATCCCTTATCTAAGTTAATTATTGCAGATATTCACACAAGGACTTTACACGGTGGAGCTCAAATGATGTTAGGGTACTTGAGGCGAAGTTACTGGATTTTAAGAGCTCGGGATCTGATACGAAAGTACGTACATAGTTGTGTAGTATGTCTTCGGCACAATAGTTCCGCTGCCAATCAGTTCATGGGAAATCTACCAAGCGTAAGAGTAACTCCTACTCGCCCATTTAAACATAGTGGTGTTGATTATGCCGGCCCAATTGAACTTCGCTTGTCAAAAGGCAGATCCCCAAAACGTTTTAAGGGATACGTTTGCATTTTTTTATGTCTTGTTACTAAGGCCATACACTTGGAGGTAGTGTCGGATATGACCAGTGCAGGATTCATAGCTGCTTTTAGACGATTTACTTCACGTCGAGGACACTGCACTGACATCTATAGCGACTGCGGGACCAATTTCATAGGCGCCAACCAGGAACTAAAGATTTTGCACCAAAGGAGTCTCACTTCTGCACCTGAGGAACTTTTGTCCATTTTAGCCAATGAAGGAACAACGTGGCATTTTATACCCCCAGCTTCGCCTCATTTCGGAGGGCTATGGGAGGCTGGGGTTAAGTCAACGAAACATCACCTGAAACGGATTTTGAATGATAAGGTACTAAGCTATGAGGAGTTGAACACTCTACTGGCCCAGATTGAAGCGTGCCTTAATTCCCGACCGCTGTGTCCCACCAGCGATGATCCGAATGACCTACAACCCTTAACGCCATCACACTTTCTAATAGGAGAACCTGCAACAACACTACCCGAAGAAGATATGATTGAGGCAAATGTTAATAGGTTATCCCGCTGGCAGCTCCTTCAACGAATGAAGGATCAATTTTGGAGACGTTGGACAACTGAGTATATGACCAGATTACAAGAAAGGCCTAAGTGGAGGAAGATATTAAGAAACCCAGAAAAGGGTGACTTAGTTTTAATAAAGGATGAGCGATATCCCTCAACTAAGTGGCCACTGGCACGAGTAGTAGATATCCATCCGGGCAACGATGGACTCGTCAGAGTTGTATCCTTAAAATGTAAGGATAGAGTACTAAAACGACCGTGACGAAGATTGTATACTTACCAAATTAAAACCAACGAATAAGCGAGTACGAGCGCTATAACTCCAGCAACCACGGGTTCAGAGGAAATGCTGAAACCAAAATTTTCTAACTACTTTATTGTTCTTTTTCAGTTAAGGACAGTAGTCCTTGGCGGGCAGTATGTTCGAACTCAACAAAAGACAGACCACCCAACACTGAAACTATATGCTGCCCAGGCAACACTGGACATGACACCGCTAGCATCAAAGGGAGCTGGAAGCGAAGCAGAACTTCACTTTGGTGTGTGACTCCGGCGTTGACAGTGGACGAGTGAAAAAAAAAAGAAGTTTAACCCGTTAACCCTTTCTTAAGTGTTCTAGTTCTGTATAATTGAAATTGATAAAAGTAAAGTTTTGTACATTAAATAAATAGATAAAAAAAAAGAGAAATAAACCATAAATTGTGAACTGAATAAACATGATGGGTTCCTCACCCTCTTCCTCCTCCTCCTTCCCTTTAGCATCTTCAGCATAATAAACATTCTGTATCATTAGCAAGTTCACATGTTTCTCCTTCTTCTCCTTAGTTAGATATATTGGTAGGACTTTAAAATTGTCTTTTTCCACCGTCGTCAAAATGTATACGTTCACTGACTGATTATTTTGCTTCTCAAAACGGGGTATTTGTTTTATAGACATCGGGAACGTGATGTTTTCGAGGTTCAAAACGTTGGAGTAGTGAGGATACTTTGTCACACGATTTGAATCTTTCTCAACTGGGTACAATGCTGAAACCACCGCCCAGGCGAAACAAGCGTTGTCCGCATTTTGAATGTTGATACAGGCCTCTTTACGCTTAATTTGTTGGGGTAGCTCAATATATGAAGATCCTAGTTGAGGTGTGAACTTGTTGATGTTAACGGCTAGGTTGATGATTGATGACAAAGCCCATCCACTATCCTTTTCCTGGAACTCCTCTAGTTTTTTCAACACTGGAGCTAGAATATTTTGCTCAAACCACGCATTGATATCTGTATCTCGGTAGATGGATGCATTCCTGGTGTTCATATATTTCAACTCAAACACCTCATCATCGGCCTTGATAATTTTAAATTCTCCACAAAAAACTGCATTAACTTTGAGGGCAGCTTCCTTCTTCAATTCATTATTAATACGACGGCTGAAAAAGCCAGTGCAATCATTTAGGAACTCCTTTGGCTCTTTATGCTTTAGGTTGATAATAGCTCCAGTTCTAATGCGGCCATTAAAAGCAGATTGCACATCTTCCCATTTGACTCTTTTTGAAGCCCAGTTGGTTCGTTTTGATAAGCCAGCACCTGACACTAACCGCAACTGCTTCAATTTGGTTCGGTATCCTTGCACGAGGTTAATACCATTACCTAAGTGGCAACGTTCGCTAGTTGTTGATGCGCTCTTTAATAATCTATTTAAAATCCTTAAGTTCTTACTGCACTCTTTAATACTCTGTTCAATTACAACACGGTTATTTTGTGCAGCGTTAAAAGCTGATTTAGCACTGGCAATTAATTTCTTTGCACGGGTCATTGTAACTTTCAACTGTTCACTTTGAAAACTCTTGAAGAACTGGTGAGGATCTTGCTTGCACTCTCCTTTTAACAAATAAAAACTGCTCTGCCCACTTTGAAAGCACGCGAAGAACTGATCGGAATCTTGCTTGCACTCTCTTTTTAACAATCAAACTGCTGGTGAATCAAACTTCCAACCCTCTAACTTTGTTATATGAAATTGTGTCATATGTGCAAACTGCTAATGGTGCAAATTTCTAACTCCACAGCTGTTTAGATAGATCCATCATGATTCATGTTTCAATTTTATATCGCTTTGTTTATACAGGTGCATCCGGAGGGTTTATTCCGGCTTAACCAATTATATGTAGTTGTGCAATACCAGTTAAGTAATCAAAAAATCAGAATAACGTGAAATGATGAAATAATGCAACATATGTTTAATATATTAGATAAGGAATCACCTTGATGGTTTCAGACGACTTGCCCCTGACTGACCCCACTCAATTCGATGCATAACAATTTCAATATATGGAACAAACTTCCCCTTTGTTTATCTCAATAGGTTTTCGTGGCATGGAAGACTTTGGAATTTGCATCTACATAAATATGTTTAATGTATATTAGATAAGGAATCCATTTGAATGTTGTACCAGATCAAAATTATCTTTGCACATTTTAGAAAAATATCTTTGCATATTTTATGACCGAATCAGAATTATTTTCATCTTCCGAGATATTTACAATGCATATGCTGCAATTGCGTAAACCCTGTGCATAATTTATCATACAAACAAAACAAAGGCACCCGCGACACCAAGGTATATTATTTTTCAAGCGCTGTTCTTATCTGCAGCTCAAATTAATCGCCAGTCATTGCAAAGGCCTGTTGTTTTGTTGTAAATTTTTTTTGTTTTGGGTTGTTTTCTGTAAAGAATGTTGCTGTAAAGAATGAAAACGGATGTTAAGGCTGGACTGAGTTCTTGCTGTTGTTTGTTTTGTTAAGGCATTCTGCTAGATAGCATTTTTATCAAGGTCATGGGCTGCATGGTTGAAAGAAAATAAAAATTCTATTTTTAGATTGCTCGTTTTGGCGCTTATTTATCTCAATAAACTTTCGCGACATGGACGACTTTGGAATTTTACACATACATACATATGTTTAATGTATATTAGATAAGGAATCCATTTGAAGGTTGCATCAGATCAAAATTGTCTTTGCTTATTCTAAAAACATAATCAGCAATTAAAATTCGTGCATTCGGATTTATCAAGTTCCACATAGAATAATTACGTCATAAGTCTGATGAAATTGTGAATCTTTGTTGTTGTTGTTATGCGATAAGAATTTATTGGAAACTTGATAATTTGTCGATCTAATAACTCTATATCTATTTTATGGTCTGAATCAGAATTATTTTCATCTTCCTGCAATTGCATTACCCCTGTGCATAAATTTATCATATAAACAAAACAAAGGCATCGGCGACACCAAGGTATTATTATTCAGGCGATGTTCTTATCAGCAGCTCAAATTAATCATCAGTCATTCAAACCTGCGCTCAGCCGAAATTAGAATCAACATTTGCGAAGAAGGCCTGTTGTTTTGTTGTTATTTTTTTGTTTTTACTTGTTTTGCTGTTGTTGTTGCCGTAAAGAATGAAAACAGATGTTGAGGCTGGATTGAGTTCTTGTTGTTGTTTTGTTTTGTTAAGACATTCTGCTAGGTAAAATTTTAATCAGAGCCACGGGCTTAATTAGATTGCCCAGGGCTTGTATACACAAATTGAATAAGAAGACACAGAAGCCTCGATAGCCTCGAGGCTGCGATACAGGTCTCTTAATGGTAAATCTATAGTGTTGCAGTACCCACCTCCGATTTTTTTCAAATTTTCATATTTTATGTATTTTGATGCGTAGAATCCATTTTTGAAAAAATTAATCGCCGCTGACGCACCGTTTCGCCGTTATTCAAGCTTGAAGTTGCCAAATTTCGGTTTTTTGGAGCGACACATCCGTCATATTTCTTTTCCGATTTTTTTCAAATTTTCATAATTTATGTATTTTGATGCGTAGAGTCCATTTTTCGAAAAATTAAGTGTCGCTCATTTACCGTTTTCGAGTTATGAAATTTTAAAGTTGTGTAAAATCGGTTAGCAGAAAAGTGATAACCGCCATATTGAAAATATTTATTAAGCCGAAGGAGGGTTTTTCGGGGGATTATTGATAGGTTAAACCTAAAAAGAGGGATAAAAGATTAAATCCAAAAAGGGGGGTATGGGGGGAACCCCCCAAAATTAAAAGATTAAATTAAAAAAGGGGGGTTTGGGGGGCGTAGCCCCCCAAAACGAAAAGGTAAATCCTAAAAGGGGGGTATGGGGGGCGTAGCCCCCAAACGGGGGGATGGGGGGCATAGCCCCCATTCCATATAAAGCATACTTAATTTTTCAATTGCACCTTTTGTTTTTGAAGAACATATAGGATGAGTTGTAATTAAACGTTCGACATCAGTGCTAATTTCACGATTTTGCTGAATCCTTGCGCATGTATCCCAATGCTAAGATTCGCCTGGGGAGTTCCTAATTTTAGAAAAACATATAGGATAATTTGCAGTTTTATTCCCAACATTAGTGGTAATTTCACGATTTTGGTGGATCCTTGCGCATGTATCCCAATGCTAAGATTCGCCTGGGGAGTTCCTAATTTTAGAAAAACATATAGAATAATTTGCAGTTTTATTCCCAACATTAGTGGTAATTTCACGATTTTGGTGGATCCTTGCGCATGTATCCCAATGCTAAGATTCGCCTGGGGAGTTCCTAATTTTAGAAAAACATATAGGATAATTTGCAGTTTTATTCCCAACATTAGTGGTAATTTCACGATTTTGGTGGATCCTTGCGCATGTATCCCAATGCTAAGATTCGCCTGGGGAGTTCCTAATTTTAGAAGAGCCAAAAAACAGCCAATATTTGAATTAAATAATAAAAATTAGTTTTTTACATATAATTTTTATAGTATAGTAGAACATAAAAATATAAATTTAAAAAAAATTAAGGGGGTAAATATGGCGGTTATCACTTTAAAAATAACCAGAATTATGTAACTTTGAAATTAAATAAAAAACAAACGGTACTTCGGCGACAATTAATTTTTTCGAAAATGAATTCTACGCATCAAAATACATAAAATATGTAAATTTCAAAAAAATCGGAGAAGAAATATGGTAGTTGTGACGTTCCAAAAAACCGAAATTTGGCAACTTCAAGCTTGAATAACGGCGAAACGGTGCGTCAGCGGCGATTAATTTTTTCGAAAATGGATTCTACGCATCAAAATACATAAAATATGAAAATTTGAAAAAAATCGGAGGTGGGTACTGCAACACTATAGATTTACCCTCTTAATCTACCGATGCCCCAGGTTCAAATCCCAGCAAAGCCCAAGCAGCACAACTTTGACTTTTTAATTTCGCAACACTTGCAGCATTAACAAATTCTCGCGGCAGGTGACGTCTTATCACGTGGTGTCGGGCTAACCGGCCGACAAAACCCATTTACTCCGTACCCGTACCCCTTCAGCCTTACAACAACCGATGACGTCATCATAATTTAATTCGCAACACTTGCAGCATTATCAAATTCTCACGATAGGTGACGTCTTATCACGTGACGTCTGGCCCCACACCTGTACTCCGTACCCGTACCCCGTACCCCGCACCCGTACTCCACACCGTACTCAGTACCCGTACCCGTACCCATTCAACCATACAACAACAACCGTGATGACGTCATAATCCTCATTGCACTACTGTCTGTGACGTCACAAACCAATTGGCACAGCAAAGAAAATCCAAGATGGCGGAAAAGGTGAATTTAGACCCCCTGTATAAACCTTATGGGATTTTGCGCTCGAACTCTCATAGCTTATCTACTTCCTTCCTGTTGTATCTGGGAAATGATCACTCGGTGAGCTTTGTCTAACTCACTGACTGTTAGATGCCGAGTCTTTTGTCTCTCCGACTGTTGTTTTGCTGGTCTTTGAACAAAGCGTAACACATAAGCAACAATTCTCAGGAGTCTTTGAAATGAGTTGCCATGATTGATGTCATTGATCCATGAGATTTGATTGGTTGATGTTAATGCCACGTTTCCTTGACCTTTTTTCTCTATATCTGTGTTTGTTGTTGGTGGTTGTGCAGGCCAAATGGTCTCTGGACCGTGTAGATATTGTGGTCCATAAAACCAGAGATTACATTTAATCAGTTTAGCTGGTGTCATTCCTCGTGAAACAATGTCTGCGGGATTGTCCTTAGATCCAACGTGCCTCCATTGTTCTGGGTTGGATAACCGTTGAATTGCTGCAACGCGGTTGGCCACAAACGTGTGGTAGGATGACGAATCTGATCGGATCCAGGCCAGAACTATTTCAGAATCTGTTCAAAAATGCACCTTCACCTTGGGCAGATTCACTTCCTTTTTTACTCTTTGCATCAGCTGGGCTGCCAGTTTTGCAGCAGATAGTTCGAGTCTTGGTAGGGTCGTGGTCTTTACTGGGGCTACCTTTGATTTAGCACATAGCAAACGAACAGTGATAATGCCGTCATGGTGTGTCGTCCTCACATATATAGCAGCTCCGTACGCGGCTTCAGATGCATCTGAGAAGGCATGAAATTGAATTGTTTTGTATCTTTTCCCAGACGCTATATGTCTTGGAATTCTTATATCGTTGAGTACTCTTAGCTCCTCCCGGAATCTACTCCAGCTAGTGTTCATGTCCATTGGTAAGGCTGCATCCCAGTCCAGTTTCAATGTCCAGATCTTTCGGATGAACATCTTGGCGATTATTGTGACACGGTTCATGAATCCAAGTGGGTCGAATATGTGTGATATATCAGAGAGAGCTGTTCGTTTGGTAATCCTTCGTGTGTCACTCCAGTTGGTTTTTATTTGAAAAGTATCAGCGCTTGGTTGCCAAGTCAGCCCAAGTGTTTTGATGGATTCGTCCGTAGGCTTGTCAAAGTTTACTTCAAGCTCGATGTCTTCTCTTGGGATGTTCTTCAGTAGCTGTGAATGATTTCCACACCATTTGCGAAGATTGAACCCGGCAGAAGACAGGAGATCCTTGAGTTGCCCTTGAATTTCTAGTATTTCGGGTAAACTATCCGATCCTGACATGACATCATCCACAAAGAAATCGCGTTTGAGAGCCTGAGCTGCCAGTGGATGTGTCAGGGTACCTTGGGTAGCAAGCATATCCAAGCATTTAGTAGCTAGAAACGGAGCTGGTGTTAATCCATATGTGACAGTGCATAGTTTGAAATATTTCAATGGGTGTGGTGGATGTTCTCTCCAGGCGATTAATTGATACTGTTGGTCCTCTTCAGTAATCTTTACTTGTCGGTACATCTTCTCGATGTCCGCTGTGAATACAAATTTAGGAAACCTGAAGCGTATCAAGATTGATAATAGTTCATTTTGAATGGTTGGGCCCTTGCATAGCACGTCGTTTAATGATAAATTTGATGCGGTCTTTGCCGACGCATCGAAAACGACTCGTAGCTTTGTTGTGCTACTATCTAACGTGACGCAGTGGTGTGGCAGGAAGTAATGAGGACCTTTGATAGAGGATGCATCTGTTTCCTTCATGTGTCCTAATGCTTCATACTCCCTCATGGACTTGATGTATTGTTGCTGTAGGTCCGGTTGTCGAAGAAGCCTTTTTTCTAATGAGTGGAATCGCTGCAGAGCGATGTCTCTTGATTTTCCTAGCGCGTTGGGATCTTGTGCGAAAGGGAGTTTGACAATGAATCTGCCCTGTTCGTCTCTTTTGACATGTTGATTGAAGTGGTCCACGCACCTTTGTTCTACTCTGGTCAATGTACTGATTTCGTCTGATGATTCGACTTCTTCCAGTCTCCAAAATTTGCTGAGTTGGTTCTCAAGCTTCTCGTCTTCACTACAGATGCCGCACACAGCATAGGATGCACCTTCATGGCGTACTGGTCCAGCTATCATCCATCCAAATACTGTATTCTGGAGTGTTGGCAATCCCTCACCGAGCTTGATCTGTCCGACTGATAACAAGTCGAGGAATATTTCTGCTCCGATCAACATGTCGATGGTGTCGGGTACGTCGAAGTCGGGGTCCGCCAAGTGCAAGTTATTTGGTATGGGCCAGGTTTCCCTTTCTATCTTGTGGCCTGGTTGCTTTGTTATGATGTCGCGAAGTACGAAGGTTTCTAGTCGTGTAGAGTAGTTATTGATCGTGGAGTGTACCTGAATATTGACCCTATGGTTACTTTTTAGTCGCTCCACACCTATGCCATCGATATACATTGCTTCGGGAATACGGAGAGCTCGTAGTCGCCTTGCCAAATCCTCAGTGATGAAGCTGAGTTGGGATCCAGAATCAAGGACTGCTCGACATCGCACTCGTTGTCCCTGGCCACTGCTAACTTCTACGATGACTGTGCCTAGCATCACATAGCTACGCATATTATTTCTAGCGTTGGTTGTTAATGCCGTTGGATTTGGTGCAGTTATATCAACCGGTGAACCTGGTGGTTGAGTTTGCCTTGAAATTCCTTGATTGAAGTATGGTTTGGGAGCTGGTGTTGAAGTTGAAGGGTGAGATTGTTTGGAGTTCCCTTGCTTAACGTGAACTGATTTGGGGCAATGTCCAAGTGTAGTAAGGAGTTATGTCTTTCAGAGCACTTGGGGCAACTTCTAAGAGTGCATTTTACTGTCTTGTGTCCATCGTTCAAACAATTCATGCACAAATTGTGCTGCCTGATGGTTTGTCGACGGCTTGCGATTGGTTGCGCTAGGAATTCTCGGCATGCGTACAGCGGGTGATTCTTGTGTTTGCAGACTATGCACTGGGCGGATTTGTTTGTCGACATCAGTGAGGAGCGAGGATAACTGTTACCTTTCCTCGAGGATACTTGTTCTCGCCCTGAAGAATGGCCTGATGATTCTTTACCAAGAGCTTCTAAGGTCTGGAATCTTTTCTCTAGGAAATTTAGCAGGTCCTTTATGGTGGGAGTATTTCTTGGTGAATCCAATGAAGCTTCAAAAAGAGCGTGTGTGTTCTTATCCAGCCTTTTGAGAAGAAGATGTATTAGCATTGGATCCCAGTTTGTGGTGGAAACCTTTATGTTTTCTAAGGCGAGTATGCATTCACTGGTTACATCGTGGAGCTGTTTGATTGAGTTTGCTGATTGACCCTGCGTGCATGGTTGGTCTCAGAGTTTGTTGAGCAATGCTGTACAAAGCAACCTCTGGTTATTGTATCTCTTGTTCAAGGTCTCCCATGCTGTGGTGTAGTTCGCATCTGATATAGGAAGATGGTTCAGTAGTGCCTTTGCTTCACCGCTCAAATTTGTTGTGAGGTAGAACATCTTTTCCGTCTTGCTAATTGGTTTGGACTCTATCATTTGTTCAAACAAGTCATGAAATTGAGTCCATTTTGTGTAGTCTCCATCGAAGACTGGCAATGTAACACGTGGTAGTTTGATTTGGGGTGGCTGCCCATTTGGTGTGGTGGCTTCCCTGGCTTCTAATTTTTCGTGTAAGTGTACGAGGGTTTCCTGTACCCAATCGTAGAGGCCTTCATATAATTCTCTAGTGTAATCTAGTGGCGCATCCACAACTTCCTCCCAAATTTCTTGATCCAGGTCAGTTATTGCATCGAACATTTTGTGGATGGTTTGAAGGTTGATTTCGTAGAACACCCTTGACTGTGTACTACTTGACTTGGTTGTTATGTCATTCAGGGTTCGCGTTAATATTGCCATGGCACGTTGTTGTCGCCTAATCTTCCTCTGTATTTCTTCTTGCGACTGCTCTGATGATGCTGGGCTGAGTGGTTCTTGAAACCTTACTCTTTGCTGGGCTTCCCTTGGTGGGCTATGCTCAGCCTGGTGTTCTGCTGCAGTCTTCGCTGGTGCCTTTTGGCTGGCTTCATGTGCAGACTGGCTCGGACCCGGCTGGTTTTGCAATAATTCAAGCAATAGTTGCTTGTATTGGTTTACTAATTCTTCAATAGTGTTGAAATAATTTCTGGTGAAATAATCATTATCTGGACTGCTGGCTTCAAAGTCTGTGAGTTGGTGATGGTTAGCGTGGAATTGCTCCCATCTCTGTTCAAGCCATTCTAGGCGGTTGGTTAGGTATTCCCTTGCCTTCCTTTTGTTGGAATCCTTTCTGAAGTTGCGGAGGTTGTTCTGGATCTCTTCGCCTAACTGCGATTGTAAATCCAAAAGTTCATCTATCCTTGCTGGAGTTCTGGTTTAACTGTGTGGTGTAGATAGCTGCCCCTGCTGGATGTACCTGGTTTTATTCCAATTTAAACCTCTGGATAAAATCTGGCGTCTCTATGGCGAGATGATTGCAGGATTGTTGATGTGGTTCAACTGATGGCTGTGATCGTGTCACAAGTGATTCACTTGTGATCACGTCGGGGTCACTAATGTATTTGTTAAGCGGAAAAACTCTTTTGTTTCTTCGCTTTGTTTTAGATTTAGATTTAGATTTAGGTGTAACACCTAGACCTTTGATGAGCTGCGCTATAAGTGCAACACTTAAGCGCAATGAATGTTAATTAAAATGATAAAAATCAATTCTCAAGCTTCAAAAAATGAATGAATTTATTTTTCACTTCTCCAGGTATTTATACTTATTAATACAAACATAATAATAACAAATTAAATTAAATAACAAACAACCACATACATGAAATAAGAACAAAATTCAAAGGTTTAAACTTAAATTGCTGCGTAATCAATAAGTACACATGTTTCCCTCAAAATTGCTATCTGGGAAAAATGGTTTCACAAATTTTAACGTGTTCGATCCATCGAACGGAAGAGGCGTCAAATTACGTCTGGATTATTTTGAATAATTTTTGACATTGATGGTTGTTGTATGGAAATGATGATTTTAGCATTTCTTAACAGGAACACTGGCCCAAACGGAAGGAAATCCAAGACACCACCATCGGATTACGGAAAACCATCACCAATCTACATGTCGAAGTAAATCCCTCGGATCACGACCTAATCAACAAATACTCATCATTGACGAAATTGCTAAGAGTCTCAGCGTATTGTCGACGATGGCTAAATGGGTCAAAGCCAACATCCTGTCATACCCTACCTACCTATTTAACTTCAGGAGAAATACAAGCAGCCCTAAAGTGCTGGATAAAAAACGTCCAAACCCAGGAGTGTGCAGAGGAGATGCGAGCGATACAATCCAAACACCCAGTGTCCAGCAAAAGTAAACTCTTGAGACTAACCCCGTTCCTCGACCAGGAAGGAATTTTAAGAGTGGGTGGGCGCATCCAGAATGCCAATACAACATTCTCCGAAAGTCATCCCATTATCTTGCCAGAGAAGAGCCCATTATCAAAGCTCATCATCGACAACATCCATTGTACGACATTACATGGGGGTACGCAGCTAATGTTACACATGCTAAGACAGAAATATTGGATGTTAAACGCACGAAACGCAGTAAGGCAGCACAATCATCAATGCATGCAGTGTTTTCGGCAAAGGGCAACAGGACATACCCAATTAATGGCCAATCTTCCGACATATCGGGTCCGTCCCGCGAGGCCTTTCGCTCACACTGGAGTAGACTATTGTGGTCCTTTCGACATAAAATCATCAAAAATGCGAAACGCTCGAAGCCAAAAGAGCTATATCGCAC
The DNA here is from genome assembly GCA_963855945.1 of Thereva nobilitata. Taxonomy (NCBI): domain Eukaryota; kingdom Metazoa; phylum Arthropoda; class Insecta; order Diptera; family Therevidae; genus Thereva; species Thereva nobilitata. The sequence goes on from OY979695.1 coordinate 92,539,625, forward strand.
TATTCATCTGCATGGTAACAAAGGCCATTCACTTAGAAATCGTCACCGACGCCTCTACAGAGAGATTCCTCACAGCATTCAGAAGATTCATCGCAAGACGGGGCTTATGTTCAGACATGTACAGCGATTGTGGATCCAACTTCTTCGGAGCAAACAACATCCTCACACGCTTCAAGATTGAGAACAACAAAACTTTGGAACGAGAACTGGCCGAAGCCATATAAAACCAAGGAATCAAGTGGCATTTCAACCCTCCGGCAGCACCCCATTTTGGAGGACTTTGGGAAAGCGGGGTAAAATCAGTGAAGTATCACCTAAAACGTACAATTGGAGACGCACGATTGACGTACGAAGAGCTTAGTACCCTCACAACGCAAATCGAAGCCACGCTCAATTCTCGAACTCTCACCGAGCTCACCCAAGATCCAGATGATATGTCAGCGTTAACGCCTGGACACTTCCTGATAGGTGGCCCACTACTGACACCACCAGAACCCAGCCTACTCGACACCAACATCAATCGTTTAAACAGATACCAGTTCATCCAACGTCTACATCAAAGTTTCTGGACTCGCTGGAGCAATGAATATTTAAATAGACTCCAACAACGACCAAAATGGCTAAAACCCACTCCAGAAATAACTATTAACGAACTGGTTCTTATAAGAGATGAAAGACTGCCGCCGTCTCGATGGTTATTAGGAAGGATCATTGATACTCACCCCGGACATGATAATCACATACGAGTAGTCACTGTAAAAACAAAAAATAATATCATGAAACGACCTGTCACTAAAATATGTCTATTGGCAGTAACCGACTCTAAAGAAAAATTAACCTAAAGGCATTTCCGCCAGAAAAACAAAAAATAGCTAAGACCACAACCTCAAGAATGAAACACACACCAAGCTTGACTACCAATAATTCAAAATAAAAAGAATCATGAAATGCCCGTTATTAAGTCCAACCGTTAGTCCAGTGAAAATTCGCCAATTCCAGACGTATAGCGTAAAAAAAAAGAAAATTATGGATATCTCGAAGAGGAATAATATTCAAAAACCATCAACATCATCAGGTGTGAGATCAGTAAAATCGAACCTCAGAAATCTCGAATTAACACCAAAAAAACCAATAATCAAGAGGCCGTTCGAGGCAATTCCCAGCGGCCCTGAAATAAGAAAAAGAACGCAACCTCGGCCCATACCAACATCAAGGGCTAGAGGAGCCCAACCAAAGGAAACAGAGAAACCACCCACAAAGCGACGCATTTCCCTGGAGGAGTATCGGCGCCGTAAACAACAACCGCCACCACAGCTAAAGATAAAACAGGAGCTCTGGAACGAAATTAAACATCTAACCATCCCATGGCAACAAATCGGATGAGCGAAAAAGGCTTTCAGGATGCCAATCGAAGCAGGCATATTACGATTCACTAAGATCGCCAATCAACAGATTAAGGTCCGTTTACAAAACAAAAACAATAGAAAATTGGAAACATAAACATAAAATCTGTGAGTTTAAAGTTAGCAAAATTAGTAATAAGATAATAAGACTGAATAAAAAATACAAAATGAGTTGAATTACACGAATATTTTATTATGCATAACGCACAGTTCCCTTTTTCTGTTGAAGCTTAATGCTTCAAGGCGGGGAGAATGTTCGGTCTAACATCCTCAGGTGAACAGATCACAATAAAAACATTATCTAAAATTAAAGCAAACATTTAAAAAAAACTGTCAAAATAAATAATGCACTAAATATCTGACACAAATTGGCGCTTCAAGGAAATTACGAAGAAAACCCTCCTCAAAATTCTGTCCCTATAGTTTAATCCATCAAAACAAACCTGAAAACAGAAAACAAAAAATCACAAAGTAAGCAAAGTTCTTAAAATACTTATCTGACAATCCTATAAGACGTGCCCCTTGAAGCTCCGCCCGATTAGCGCCCCTCCAAACAACCGAAAAAATGACCTAAAATACGCGCTAAATTAAGTAAATAACTACAACGTGAGATAAAATATACTCACCGAGATGATAAACAGCACTTGACATCTGCAGGTTAGAAGGAGAACAGCTGATCAGTATCGAGATAACGAGCACAGCCAAAGTATATAACCCAATAGGGCCCCATAAGGGCCCCATACACTACAAGGTTTTATGCGTACAAACAAGGCGTTCAAACAAAGATTGACAGTGTGTGGTGAATTTGGTTTTTGGTTTTATGTTTGTCACAAGTTTGTCCCAAATATCAAAACGTTTTGATTTTTTCGTGGTTTTATCTGACAGTTCTCTCCATAACATAAAAAAGTCTGCTCTGGTGTTGTTTATTTTGTTTCGGTGTTTTTAGTATTTAGCTGTATTTATTTATTTAGTTTTGCTGTAAAACCTTATAGTGTATGGGCAGGCTTAGCGTACAAACAAGTTTGTCACAAAGACTGCGGGACATGTTTGTACGCATAAAACCTTGTAGTGTATGGGGCCCTATACACTACAAGGTTTTATGCGTACAAACAAGGCGTTCAAACAAAGATTGACAGTGTGTGGTGAATTTGGTTTTTGGTTTTATGTTTGTCACAAGTTTGTCCCAAATATCAAAACGTTTTGATTTTTTCGTGGTTTTATCTGACAGTTCTCTCCATAACATAAAAAAAGTCTGCTCTGGTGTTGTTTATTTTGTTTCGGTGTTTTTAGTATTTAGCTGTATTTATTTATTTAGTTTTGCTGTAAAACCTTATAGTGTATGGGCAGGCTCAGCGTAGAAACAAGTTTGTCACAAAGACTGCGGGACATGTTTGTACGCATAAAACCTTGTAGTGTATGGGGCCCTAATGTTATGTGAAGCATGCAATTTTTCTCCCCACTCAATTTTATTATTTCGGCAGGAAAATAAATACCGGCACACAGCCGAAGTCAAATCAAATTGCTTTTAACTTTTCTAGAGTCTTGAACTAGAAAGTAAAAAATCGGTTCTGAGGTTTTTTAAATCAGCAGCAATTTCAATCAAAGCTGGTATTGAGGGTTTCTTCCATCACAAGAATCTGCTAAAGTTTTGAATTAGCATTCTAAAAGACAGAATTGAAGTATTTTCCCAACAAATCGCAAACCAAAGACAGTCCTGAAGTCTTTGAACAATAACTTAATCATCAAAGTTGATTTCAGTAGTTACATCAAATCAACCACAGAGGGACGAATTGGTATAACATCAAATCGGAAGAAACTACGCAGCAACCACGCAAGGCAGTGCAGCAAAGCAGCAAACAATCATCAGCGAGTTCCAAGACGAAACCAGAGGGCAATTCAACAACCATCATTTCTGGCAACTGTGGACAATTAAGTGAAGAATATATCAGGCGTGACATCGATCGAAACACTCCGACAGATAAATGCCCCGTTTATGATTAGGTTGAAAAGTTGAGTCGAGGTTGAGTTGAAATTTCGACCACTGTATATGATTCCGAGTTGAGTTCACTTTGGGTTGAAATCGAGTTGAACTGACATCAAAACAACCTATTTTTGTTAATTCTTTTTCTATATTTCTGACTTCCTATGCAGTTTCCCATCAAAATGATGAAGGGAATTTTGTTCGTGCATTATTTCTATCATAGTTTTTGTTTCCTGATGCTCCCAAACATTTTTTTAGCCATTGTCAAAATTAAATTTCCACTGTTTTTACATATATAGTTAATATAAAATAATTAACGCGCTACAAAAACACCGAATACAAAACTAACGCCGAAGGCAGACCTCACAGATGGTAAACAAACAAAAAAAATGTCACTTCAACCCAATTTCAACTCAACACCCGTTTATGAGGCGAAATATCAACTCGACCCAGGTAGGAGAGCTGAGTTGGGTTGAGTGGACCCAGTTTCAACTCGATACCCGTTTATGACTGGGTTCAACCTGGGTTGAACCTAGGTTGAACCTAGTCATAAACGGGGTAAAAGGGCTCTTTTATTTACCATACAAAAGTGAGCAACATTTCGGGCAACTTCAAATTGCCTAGACATTAATCAGCAAATAAATATTGAAATAAGGATCAAGTTGAATTATATTAAATTTATATTCGAGAAAATCAATCATTATAAGGAATAAATTGTATTTTGATTGTTAGAAAAGTTATATTTCAATTGAATCACACCCTTCCGGCACCTTTTCTATTAAGGTCAGAAATCAAACTATTAATTCTGATCACTGCCGGTACGCGCGCATCGTAGCCTAGGGACTTTTGAAATGGAAACAACCACCCTCGAATGTAGAGATCATTTCGGTCTCCTCGACAAGTACCGCACTACTTCTTGGTACACAGTCTGCTGACCACCGCAACCACTGCAACTCATCTCTGGGGCGGGGGTGGGTTTTGGGAGAAGTATCACGGTAGATGTCGCATTCCCTTATCATGCGGCAGTCAGAATCACCATCAACAGTGATATTTTTACCGCAAAGAAAAACGGAGGGAATAATCCATTCTGGATAGAGCGGCTGAAACGGTCACCTTTATCTCTTTATTCCTAATGTTGTCTTAATGAACTGTGTTTATTTAAAAAAAATCCAAATATGAAAAATCTATAATAAATGATTTATTTGGAAATTTTGTATCAATACAATAGTTTTCAGGTATACATTTAAAATTAATATTCCAATAACTTTGAATTGGTATGAAAGATATATTGTTGGAAATTTAGTCTCCCACAAATCCTGATGGATTTATATTCTTGCATATGGCTGGAGTATATTCATGGTCGACATGCGCACTTCGTAAATTTCGGTTGTTGTTATAACAACAACCAATCTCTTTGGTGCTTATAAACAAAGTGAAGATTTTCGTTTTGGGTTCGGTAAACCAAAAATCTTAATACATACATATATAAAAATGGAAAGAAGGTCCAACTGGACGGAAGAAGAGATAGCGGAGATGCTACAAATAGTAAAAGAAGGTAAGATTTAACAGATATAAATAAATATAAATTAATAATTAATTTTTAGCCAATATATTAAGATTGACAGATGGGCGAAAATATCGGTCGTTGCAAATTTTCCAAATCGTGGAAAAGAAAATGAAAGAAAAAAATATTAACAGATCGGCAATCCAAATTCGGAGCAAACTTAAAACCTTAAGGAAAATGTATATCGAATTAAAATGAGGCAATTCCGTATTTGGAACCGCCAGAACAGAGTGTGACCATATGGAGGCGTTAGAAGAACTCTTTGACGACAGACCAACGGCAACTTTGTTGGATGGGATGGAAAGCGGTAAATATGATTAAAATGTTTAAAATTATAATCCCCTTCAACTTCGTATTTTCAACAGCATCAGCACCAACAACAACAAAAACGACAGCAACAACGGCAACAACGGCAACACAAATTGGGCCTAGGCGAAGAATTCCGCTACAGGAAAATCTCTTGGGTATCCAAAACAGGATGACCCAAGAATTGGCCAGACAACGGGAATTTTTTCGAGAAATGTACCAGGACTTCAACGTCAGGTACAGACAAGTAAGTGCATGATATTATTTTGTGTTGCCCTTAATATACTTTTTGCATTTGCAGTTTGCACGTACAGAGTCACCATGGCCAATCCCGTCGACATCCCGACGGAGCCCGTCTCCTTCCGCCCAAGAAAATTTTGAGCCGCCCACGGTAAGTAGAAAATTAAATGATAATATATATTATGATTATTATACCGTTTTAATTTTTAGATTGCACCTGCAGAGCCGCCAATCGCAAGACCATCCACATCCAGAAGTAGCCCGAATTATATTTTGCACCAAAATATTTCTTAAGCGGTTAACCCTCAATTATTAATGGGCATTAAGAGAGCTGCCTGTATAGAACATTATTCTACAAATATATCCAAAAGTTTCCTTCTTTTTGATATTTTTCCACCTTATTAAGCGTGCAAGTTCAGAACGGAGAGTAACGAAAGAAGTGTGTGAAGTGTTACTGTGAAACATATAAGTTTTATTTTAAAAATATCGCTGCATGTAATGTTTTTACGCAAATAAATATTTCAGAATTGCTCTCATGTGTACTTCGGTTGTGAGAACTATTACACATATGTGTACTTCAGGTTTTAAGCCTAGTGTTCCCCTAATATTATGATAGTAACTTCATTTTGTGTAGGAGGACTCATGTCCCAAGCATCAGTAAGCGAATGAAAGTAACAGCCACCGAATTGAGGAAAAAACACTTGCCGGTGTAAAACATCTAACGTAAATTCATTCCGGAAAATTTTACTTAAAAAAGCAGACACGTTTACTGTATACATCTCGTTGCCGCAAAATGTGTGCAAAGTGCAATATGTAGGTACTATGGCTATCAGCGCAAAAGTGGTGTACCCCACAATTTAAGCTGGTTGCTGTTTTGGTGTAACATACATTCCTTACTTTATGAACTTTCAATACAATAGTAGAGTAAGCTACTTTTTGCTTTCCAAAAAGATAACTGTACGTAACATAACTGTTGGACAGAACAAATATGGCGAAGTAATAGAGTAATAAGGGTGTAAGCTGACTACACCGGTGGTTTACATAGTCTGGGGTTACACCACTTTTGCGCTGATAGCCTTAATATCATACTAAAAAGTAAATATGTATACACATTTATTGTACACATCTTTTAGCTGGAAAATAACAAAATAGTCCAACTAATGTACTCGTAGTCGAGGCAATGAAGCACTAAAAAGGCCAAAAGTTCCTAATTGGTTGGGCGCGGACGGATCGGAATGCGGTTTTTTGCATTCGCTTCCAAAAATTATTTGTAAAAAATGGCCCATTTTTTTTCTGAACAAACCGGAAATTGCACCTGTTCACCTGTATGTATGTTTGTATGTATGTATGTATGTAGACAAATCTTGCAACTTGATTTTGACCCACTTCCATATAACCGATCAACTTGAAATTTTGCATATATATGTATAGTTCGCGTGACAATGCAATCTGACCATTTTGTAAGAAAATCAAGATGGCGGTTCAAAGATGGCGGCCGAATTTTGCAATTTTGCTCCTCGACCCCCGAATGAAAGGGTATGACAAGTACAATAAAATTGCCTATGTGGCGTCATTTCAAATTCAAAATGGCGGCCAACTCAAAATGGCGGATTACCTTTTTCTTTACAACGCGCTCGATATCGGTATCAAATGAAAGGAAATGACAAGTAGAATACTATTACCTCTGTGGCGTCATTCCAAATTCAGAATGGCGGCCAACACAAAATGGCGGATTACCTTTTTCTTTACAACAACCTCGGTATGGGTATCAAATGAAAGGGTGTGACAAGTAGAATACTATTAGCTGTGTGGCGTCATTCGAAATTCAAAATGGGGGCCAACACAAAATGGCGGACTACCTTTTTCTTTACAACACCCTCGGTATGGGTATCAAATGAAAGGAAATGACAAGTAGAATACTATTACCTCTGTGGCGTCATTCCAAATTCAAAATGGCGGCCAACACAAAATGGCGGACTACCTTTTTCTTTACAACACCCTCGGTATGGGTATCAAATGAAAGGAAATGATGATGATTTAAATCTAATATGGCGGTGATTTTCTGGAGAGTCCCGCGGAGATAACGTTCATCGGCGTTCCTGAGCTCCAGGTCGGCTGTGGGTAAATTTGAACATCATAATCGTGATCAGCGACCTCGAAAACCCCCGCGAACCCGATTTGGGCCAGTTCTGACTCTTATTTACAAAGTTCTTTAATATTCCAAAACATTCCAAAAGCATTCGAAATTATTTTTTACTTTTTAGTTCATTTTAAAATAAAAGCGAATTTTTTAGTCTTTTAAACTATATTTTTTATTTTCTACTTTTTAGTCTATTATATGTCTTCCGCCATTTTGTAGTGACCGCCATATTAGATTTAAATCATCATTTCCTTTCATTTGATACCCATACCGAGGGTGTTGTAAAGAAAAAGGTAGTTCGCCATTTTGTGTTGGCCGCCATTTTCAATTTGGAATGACGCCACAGAGGTAATAGTATTCTACTTGTCATTTCCTTTCATTTGATACCCATACCGAGGGTGTTGTAAAGAAAAAGGTAGTCCGCCATTTTGTGTTGGCCGCCATTTTGAATTTATAATGACGCCACACAGCTAATAATATTCTACTTGTCACACCCTTTCATTTGATACCCATACCGAGGGTGTTGTAAAGAAAAAGGTAATCCGCCATTTTGTGTTGGCCGCCATTTTGAATTTGGAATGACGCCACAGAGGTAATAGTATTCTACTTGTCATTTCCTTTCATTTGATACCCATACCGAGGGTGTTGTAAAGAAAAAGGTTGTCCGCCATTTTGTGTTGGCCGCAATTTTGAATTTCGAATGACGCCACACAGCTAATAGTATTCTACTTGTCACACCCTTTAATTTGATACCCATACCGAGGGTGTTGTAAAAAAAAGGTAATCCGCCATTTTGTGTTGGCCGCCATTCTGAATTTGGAATGACGCCACAGAGGTAATAGTATTCTACTTGTCATTTCCTTTCATTTGATACCCATATCGAGCGCGTTGTAAAGAAAAAGGTAATCCGCCATTTTGAGTTGGCCGCCATTTTGAATTTGAAATGACGCCACATAGGTAATTGTATTGTACTTGTCATACCCTTTCATTTGATACCCATGTCGGGGGTCGAGGAGCAAAATTGCAAAATTCGGCCGCCATCTTTGAACCGCCATCTTGATTTTCTTACAAAATGGTCAGATTGCATTGTCACGCGAACTATACATATATGCAAAATTTCAAGTTGATCGGTTATATGGAAGTGGGTCAAAATCAAGTTGCAAGATTTGTCTACATACATCCATACATACAAACATACATACAGGTGAACAGGTGCAATTACCGGTTTGTTCAGAAAAAAATGGGCCATTTTTTACAAATAATTTTTGGAAGCGAATGCAAAAAACCGCATTCCGATCCGTCCGCGTCCAACCAATTAGGAACTTTTTTGCTTCATTGCCTCGACTATCGGTACAATAAGATACCTATACTTTTCAGATTCTTATATTGCCTATTCCAGGTCACACAGATTTTTTTCTTTCCTGGATATTTAGAGTTATGTTAGTTTATAAATAAAATAATGATAATGCGTACTTATTAGCTTTAGAATATTATTATAATATTTTCTAGTAAACACCTTTTGGCAGCAAAGTAAAAATTTACGTGCTTTATTTGAATATTTAATACATGATTTGAGTTTGTGTGCGTGCATATTTGACCTTGCGCACTTCATATATTTCGGTTGAATTTTCTGACTGGGGAATTTATGCGTAGTTTGAATGGGCCCTTTTACACGACCGGACAACGAACAGACAAAACGAACGAACAAACTGGGGTTTATGGGAAAGAGGGTGAGAGAGGGGCCGGTTTTCCATCGTCCCCTCTCACCCTCTTCCCCATAAACGCTAGTTTGTTCGTTCGTTTTGTCTGTTCGGTGTCCGGTCGTGTAAAACCGGCCCATGCAATTCAAAAATTAGTAAGGTTATGGGTGCATATTTGATCTTGCGCACTTCATATATTTCCCTTGTGAGCACCAACGGAATTTTATGGCGGGTGAAGTTTGCATTCAATTCAAGAATAAGTGAGGTTATGCCAAAATAATTTATACGACGTTTGCATATTTTCTAGAAATAAGTTATGCGATGGATGATGATGAAGATGTTGTTCCACATACACACTTAAAAATAAGTGTGGTTGTGTGAAGTTGTTTACTAACAAAATAATATTTTTTTGTAAACCGGCGCTCCAATGGCAATATTATCACCACTTTGTTCATACATTTTTACAAGAATTTAAAAAAAACGGTCTGATTATTGAGCCAAATTACACGGCCCGTTACTTCTTCCATCAACACTTCCAATAATTCCAATAAACCGGTTTTATTGGCAAGGGGCGCAGGGAAGTCTCTCACTTGTGCATCCCAAAAAATTGTCGACTGCACCGAGCAGCACACTACACAAGCATAAATTCGTTCTCGGGAGTTGCGAAAAGCATGAGATTTTTTGTTGTTTTGTACACATACACAGCTACATAGACAATAGAATCGGTACACGAAAAAATGCAGAACAGTCAGTTTATCGTGCAATTCGTATAACATGCACAAACCGGTTTGTTAGGAGGCAAAGTGTTAAGCCGTGTAATTTGGTTCATTAATTGTTATGCACTGTATAAATAAAACATATTTCTGTAGAATCCTCTGCTACCCGCTCCATGAACAACCACTGTTCGTTGGCTTAAATCGCAACTAATTATAAACCGAAACCGCACATTTTAAAACTGCACAAATGGGCTGGACTCTTTTTTCAATTTTTATACATAATAAATTGTATTTTAAAAGAACATAAAGTCCTTTAATCTAAAAATCAGGGCCTAAAAAGACTTCCATATTCAAAAATTAATTTTGATGTTTGTATAAAATTTAAAAACAAACAGTTTATGTGTACATATTCCATTCTTGTGAACAGATTACATTCTTAAGTTTGTGTTGGAAAAGCTCACAATTTTAGGCGCAAACCGTTTATACGAAAAATGAGTTTACCCCAATTCCGAAATAAAATAAGGTATAGTATAAACCGCCATTATGTATCACATTTTTAACAATTTTTATTTCGTCTTCCAATTGGGATCAAATTATAAAAATAGCTTAAATAAACGGAGCAAGTTAAGATCTTTATAATCGTGTTTTTTTTATTATATCATCACTTTTGTGCGCCGGGACCCTTCAGGCCGTATCAGAACCTATGCAGCGCTGCAACGACAAGTGTTTCTATTGGCTGAGGCTGGTAAAATGACAAGCAAAGCAGCACCAGACCAGCGTGCTGCATTTTCATCTCAAATCCTAATTTTGCTGCATAGACATGCAGCACTTTTGACACTTCGTAATGCGGCAAGTGATTTTAAACAAGGAGACGCGGAATTTTTTGTTTTAAATTATTTAAAAGGACATGGAGTAATAATTGGTAGAACTAGTGCAATTTTTAAATTTTTAATTTGAGGTTTAGCTATCAAATAAAAAGTGCGCTGCACAACGGAAAAGACTAGTATCTGATACCGACTGCAGCATGTTGCTCTGGTGCTGCTGCTGCACGCTGCATATTTTTAGGTTCTGATACGGCCTTTCCGGTGGTTTTCAATACGCATTTTACATTTCCGACGAATTCTGTCGCAGTCAAACACTTTTGAACAACTTTAAATTTAAGAAAAAAAGCAACAAATAATTTAACACTCACTCAACAACAACTCAACTAACAAACAAATTTTAATAACCTTTACTTCCAAGCAAAACCAACACACCAAATAAACAAACATTTCAGTTACACATAACCTCATATTTTACTTACAATCGGCTGTTTCTATCACCCTGCCACAGAAAAAAGTTGAAGTTTATTCAGCTCTTCGCCGTGACGGCAAGATGTCGCAGAGATTGTTTCTGATTGGTCGAAATTTTAAAAAACACCGGCTCGACGGAAAAACGTCGGATATGTAATTCCACCTTTAAGGCCCAATCATATAGCCGAAACGAAAACGAACCGAAACGAAAACGAAATGAACTTGAAAATGATAGCGATTATATAGGTGCCTGAGCGAATAGGTTTTTGACATTTGTTGACAAGTTCTGCATTGAGTAGAAGAGTATTTTATTTTCGGTAAATACATCTATTATAGAATTTATATAATTTATGGCGGATGTCGACAAATCACAAGAAAAATTAAAATTTAAATTTTTCACCTTATATTGACTGCATTCTTTTAAAATAACGTCTTTTTCGCTTTTTCAACTACTTTAAATTGGAAAACAAACTGTCTGTCGAACTGTCAAAGTAACGGGCTGAATAGCTGAAACGAAACCGAAATGAAATAAATTTATATCTATCGTTCCGTTTCGGTTCTGATCGTTTATATAACCGCGTTCATACATTTTCATACGATTTATTTCACTCTTTTCGTTTCGGTTCGTTTTCGTTTCTGCTATATGTTTGGGCCTTTAGTGTCTTAATTGTGAAGGTGGCCAATTTTGTTTACGTTCGCTGTGGTTTTTTCGTGTTTATTTAGGGGAAAAATATTGAATTTGTGTAGTAATATAATAAAAAGTGCTTTTTAAGCGATAAAGATTATTATAGAATAATTAGTAAAAACATAAGTGCAGAAAAATGTGAAGGAAAAGTGAAAAAGTTATTGTTATGTATGTTGTGTGATGGCACTTGCACTTAATAGGCCGTCAGAATTAATGATTTAGTTAAAGAAAACAAAATTAGTTAAAAAAAATAAAACAGGATAGATCCTTGATTTTGACGGTGCTAGATAGGTGGGTCTGCGTACACTGATACCTTATTCATGAAAATAGGTCATAGGGTTACAAAAATACAGGGTGATATATAAAACTCTATCAAAAAAATTCAAAACGCCCTAGCGGCTAAATCGTTACGTTTTCCCTCCCCCAACCCATACGATTTTTTGTTCTTCTATCCATAACCTATCCAAAGGTGTCCGCTTTGACCCTCCTCATGGGACACCTTGTATATATATATTTTTTTTTCCAGGAGGTTGAAAAGCTTGCGCTACCGCCACGACTCATGTGCCCATTGCTGGCCGATCCCGCATGACGGTTATGTCTACGCATACATACACATATACACACATATTCGCACATGGAAATACATGCTCATATGCAATTATGGATCTATGTACACATGAGACTAAAAACCCTCCTTGAAGTGGTCCTCCGCCGCGGGACTGGCTAATAAGCATTACATCAAGGGGGCCGTTCAGCTTTATTTAGCTGCTACTGCTCGTGGCGTTTCTTGGCCTTTCTCTATTTCTCTCGGCTTCTTCTAGCCTTAACTTTCTGTGGATGGCCTTCAGCGTTGTTTCCACTTTCCTCCACATTTCCTCGGACCTCATCATGTGGCCTAGGATGTTTTCCGGCGTTAGTGGCGCCTCGGCCATTTGTTCTAAGTCCGCCCTTTCATCGGCGAATCTCCAGCAGTTAAAGAAGAAGTGCTCTGCGTCTTCGTCTGTCACTGGGCATACCGGACACAGCGGTGAAGCATCGTGCCCAAAGCGGTGGAGGTATTTCCTATACCCCCAGTGATGCCAGACCTGGAATAGGGGATTGCGGATTCGAGTGTTTGAAATTGCGGAATTAAGCAAACAAATGCGGACTTTTTAAAAAATACAATTAATAATCAACTTAACAAAAATCAACAAAAAAATAAGACGAACAAAACTGACCAAAGTTTAAAGAAAGAGAGAAGAATGTAGATAGAAAAATATGTTTTATTTAAAATTCAATAAATAAAAGTTTTAAAGATATTAGATAATCGCAATTTTAGATTGCACTTGACGGATCGTTATAAGAAACCAGACAAAATATTTTCATTTATGTCTTCTTCAACTGTTTCAACCGTCGGGTTTTCATTTGATGTCGATGTCGGCTTGTAAATATGTGTGCTGGTCATGTTTTTTGCCATTGATGTTGTTGTTATTATTTGCTTTTATAAGCCACTAATTAGTTTTGTTCGTTTATTTGTTTTGTTTGCTGATTAGACGTCGGTCAAATTTGTTTTTTTTTATGTTTTTTTTTCATTGAACTCAAAAACGGAAAATGCGGAATCCGCATCAGTCAATGCGGATTGTGGATTGAACTACCAAAATGTGGTACAAAATGCGGGAATTCGGTGCATCTGGCATCACTGTATACCCCCCATGTCCACTCAGGAACCGCGTGAGGTCGTAACTCGCTTCCCCACGTTCCCTCATAACCCATATTTCCCCATTTGGGATAAATCTGTGGGTCCAACGACCCTTTACGACTCGTCCCACTTTCCTTGACATTCCCTTACGGACTCGCAGCGCGCAATCTGCTGCCGTACCTTTCTTGACTCCCCTCTACCATATTCTGGGTCATAGAGACGCATGCCCTCTCTCCCCAGAATGTCTATGGGGATCATCCCCGCTATCACGCACGCAGCATCGTCGGACGTGGTGCTGTACGCGCAGCAAGCGCAAAGTGCACTTAGCCTGTATGCGGCCCTCCATTTTCTACTGCTTGCAGTCCTGTTTAACGCTCCTCCCCACACTAGCGCTGCGTATAACAGGACTGAGCTAACCACCCTCCCCAAGAGGAGGCGGCGACTCGGTCTAGGGCCCCCAACATTGGGCAGCATTCTTGCAAGTGCTGCACATATCGCAGACGCTTTGTTTGCCGTGCCCTCCAAGTGCGCTTTGAAGTTAAGCCTCCGGTCGATCAGCACTCCCAGGTACCTTAGAGCGGGCTGTGAGTAGATGATCTGTTCCCCTACCTTTATCCTTACGGACACCAGCTTTCTTCGCACCGCTTCGGTTTTGTGCTCAGCAAGTTTCAATCCAGCGCGTTCTAACCACGCTTTTATTTCCCAGATCGCTTCGTTCGCATACAATTCGAGGTCATCTGGGTGTTTTCCTACGACCACTACCCGATGTCTTCTGCGAACCCGATCGCCACTGCTTCCTTTGGAAGACGAAGCCCCAACACATCATTGTACATTGCAATCCACAGGAGAGAGCCCAGGACGCAAACCTGCGGGATCCCGCAAATTGTCCTGAACACCTTTGGACCATCTTCCGAATCGCAATGAAGCGACCTACCCTGAAGGTAGTCAGCTACCACTCCCACTAAGTACTTTGGTGTACCTAGCTGGATCAACGCCTCCACTATTTTGTTCCACGTCGCTGAGTTGAAAGCATTTTTTACGTCAAGGGTTATCAGTGCACAGCAGTGCTTTTTCTCTATGGCGGCTCTTGCTATGCCCACCACCATGTTGCCTGCATCAGTCGTCGACCTTACCTTTCTGAAGCCGAATTGCCTATCTGAGAGACCACCTACCCTTTCGATGCTAGGGAGTATCCTGTTGCAGATCACCCACTCGAAAAGTTTGCCTATGCAACTAAGAAGGCATATCCCCATGGGTCCCCTGAAGGCTTGTTCGGCTTTGGTAGGAGCACGAGTTTCTGCAGTTTCCATCGATCTGGGAAGATCCCCTCTCTCAGGTACGCTGTGAAGACCTCAGCGAACCTGTTTGGCGCTATTGTAGCTGCTAGCTTAGCCGCTTTGTTTGGTATGCCATGCATGCCGGGGCCGGGGCTACCTTTTTTGGGGCCTCCAGAATCTCCTCTGCGGTTACCGCAGGTACCTCTTCTGGATCCACCTGAAGGGTGGGTAGATCGGCTGTGTACGTTCTGTGGAAACAGGATGTTGATCCATCGATCAAAAGGTCATCGGTAGTTAATAATTAACATCAACCGTCAGCAGCTCGTGGCTCCGGTGCATCCGGTATTAAGGTAATTTAACTCTTAATTTACCACAGGCCGGAAAGCACTTGCATCGCCAAGGCCAGGAGTTCAACCGCCAAACAGCCACGGGCCCAAATTTTCTGCAGACGCGGCACCAGTGAAGTACCTGGCAATTAGGTGTTTATCGATCACCAATTCAGTCCACCTAACACCGTCGGATCATTCATTCATTCATTAATAAATTACTCGGTCTAATTTTTATATCATTAATAAATGTGTCGGTTATTATTGTAACTAAATTGTATCAAAATTGTTTATGTGACGGTTATCATTTTAATAAAGTTTATATTATAATTGGTTAAGTTTTGCGTTTAATATTGAATTAAACATTTGGTCCTTCGAGCCGGATCAATTCCGGTACTTTGTGAAATCCAGTTCTTGGTCATAGTGAAGTATATACCTAACAACTTAGATCCGTGAATTAGACCAAGTTAATAAAGTTATAAATTGCATCCAGGCCATAGTACCAGGCGGTTACCGCTCCACCAGACCAATAAGGTCACCACGTTCAGCTTAATTAATCATCATCTATTATCACCACCATATACACTCCAACACCAGTAAGTCAGCCAAATTTTTTAATGTAATTTGATATTATAATTCAAACACCTCACCCCGAGAGAGAGCACCAGTCCTATCATTACATTTACCTAGTATTCTGTTTACATATCGACCATCATTCCCGTTAGTGAATAAAAAAGCTCCTATTCCCATTCATAAATAAACAAACTCACCATCGTCGTACCCAGGCCTAGCTCAAGTTTCTTTATAAATTAGTTGAAAAAATCACCGTGTCCGCAGGTTATCAACCTGTGCGCAATTATAATTAATGACGTCTGCTATATTGTGCTGTCAGCATATACTTCCCCACAGTCGTCAGAACCTTAAATCCCCCAAATGGACCGATTAATAAAGGCCCAAGAGTTAAATGCCTTCGAACTGGAAAGGTTCGTGGAAAATTTAAAAAAAACCCCGAAAGATAGGCGAAAGGAAACCCACCTAAGGAAAAGGGCGGAATTACTCGAGAAACTTTTGGCGAACTGTCAAGCTAAAGACAGGGAAATGCTAGCACAGTTCCAGTTTGAAACTTATACAAACTTGCCCTATTTTCAAACAGATCTATTTAGTGCTCTTGAAGAAATGTATTTGGACGCCCATGGGATCATTTCTGAGTTTTTACCACAGACAACGGCATCCACTTCGTTCGCGTCAAGTGACCAGCTAAATATCACAACATGTACCGCGGCTAGAAAGCTATCTAACGTGCAAAGGTTGCATTATCTGATGGCAAATGTGAGTGGTGAAGAGTTGCAATTGATTAAGCATTTACTTACTACGGAAGCAAATTATGCCCCAGCGTGGGAGTTACTTAAAAAACGGTATCAGGATGAGCGCGCTTTAACAACTTTTCACATTCAATCCTTGCTCTCATTACCGAACCAGAGAACGGAAAGTGCAGTTGGTCTAAAACGTTTCCTTGACTCAATTAACGAGCCATTAGAGATTTTGAAAAGATTAGACCTAGAAGTACAATCTTGGGATCCCTTGTTAATCGAAATCTTTACTGAAAAATTATGCAAGGATACAATAGAACACTGGGAGTTCACCCTTAACCACAGCACTATACCATCAAAACGTCCTACTTTAGTTGAATTTACTGACTTCCTTGAAGCCAGTTTTAAAAGTTTAGAAGCCATCACTAGAACAAGGTGTCAATTCCCTCGCAAGGAAAATAATAAAGGGCATATAACTCACACGTTCGCTACAGCATGTAACCATGATCATCGCCTTATACAATGTACAAAATTCCGTAGTATGACGCCAAAGGGGCGATACGAATTCATAAAAATCAACTCCCGATGTATAAACTGCTTGTCAAAATCTCATGACCTCAAGGCGTGTCCTAATCCGTAATACGATGCGTAATGGTCAACGTCGTAGGCGACTTACCGTCTGGAGTATCTCGTAATGCTGTGACTTGTTTAGTTCATTCTCGATACGACCCATCATTTAAGCGGCATGTGGAAGCATATGTCTTCCCGAAAATCAGTGGAATGTTGCCACATAAACCAATTGACCACCAACTGTTACCGTACCTTAAAAATCTTCCAGTTGCCGATCCTAATTATATGAACCCGAACTATGTAGACATGCTATTAGGCGCTGAATTTTATAGTGAAATTATTTTGAGCGGGCTACTCAAGGGCCCTAAGGGATATCCAATAGCGATAAAGACTACGTTAGGCTGGATTATTAGTGGCAGGATGCCTGATTTCAACACCCATACCTACACCACTCCAAAAGTTTGCTCTAATATGCACCACTACAGAATCCGTAGATCTGGAAAATGCGTTAAAACGATTTTGGGAGCTCGATGACATTCCAGCGTACACTTCTGAACCTAAACATGACGAATGTGAAACAATTTACGCCAAATCATATTATCGAGATCCCACTGGGCGCTATGTAGTACCACTAACCTTCGAAAATAATAAGCGGCCTGAATTAGGACACTCTAGGAATGCAGCACTAAAACGTTTACTCCAGATGGAAATCAAAGACCCCGCAGAATTTGTATGGGAAATGGGTCCCGGTCAAATTGGCCCAAATTTTACTCACTTATAGCTTTCGGTGAGTAGATAAAAAGTTCGCATGGGCGCACAGTGGAAAAAAATCCCGATCGCGAGAAATTATCGTCTGAAGTTAGGATTTTTTTTCGCTGCCTACAGCCTTTGCGCGCATATATCGGCCATGTTATATATATATACATTTTATATATACATATATGTATATATACATGTTATATATATGGAGATATATATATATATATATATATATATATATATATATATATATATATATATATATATATATATATTATATATATATATATATATATATATATATATATATATATATATATATATATATATATATATATATATATATATATATATATATATATATATATATATATATATATATATATATATATATATATATATATATATATATATATATATATATATATATATATATATATATATATATATATATATATAATATATATATATATATATATATATATATATATATATATATATATATATATATATATATATATATATATATATATATATATATATATATATATATATATATATATATATATATATATATATATATATATATATATATATATATATATATTATATATATATATATATATAATATATATATATATATATATATATATATATATATATATATATATATATATATATATATATATA